>APFE031757255.1:0-42244 GCA_000404065.3 Pinus taeda
AATAAATAATATTCAACCAACTTCACTTTTTGAAAAAAATAATGATTAAATTAGGATTTATTAATTTTGAACAAATTTGATAGAGAAATGAAATAGTAGAAGAGTCAGGTTTTTAATTTTGAAAATAGGAATTAAATTTTTTAATTTAAGAAATAGTTTAAAAAATACAAATTAATAACAAATATAGAGAAAATAATAACAGATATATTCATCTATATTTGTTATTAGTATTATAAAGTTAATTTTCTTAAATGATGAATTAGTTGATTTTGATCAACTTTTAAATGAGATAAGGATTATTACGATGAAAGGGAATTAATAAATCAAAAAGAATTTTCTTATTTTATAGTTAATAGTCAAAATATAACTAGAAAAATAAAGAGGCTAAGCATTAAAACAAGATATAAAAATTTTTATATTAAAGGATTGAAAGAAGTTGAGGATTAATTTAAACTTTGTTGATGTAAAATATATATATTCATTGTTATTAGTTAGACAAAGTTAAGAAATAAGAGTTCTTTAAAATAACAATTTATATTTATTTATTAAAACATTAATAGATAAAAGAAAGGAAAGGAACAAAAAAGGAAAAGAGAGTAATAGGATGCACTTGGAATGGGGAGACGCTAATCAGGGCAGGGTCAAGAGTCATTGGGTGAGACGGTGGATGACGGGTTTCCAGGATTGGTTGAACTTGTAACCATCCTCCCTATTAAAGTTATTAGGGTTCTTCTCGATTTCGAGAACTTCTCGAATAATACGAAAGTTGTAGAATGGTACAGAGGCTAGAATGGTACAGAGACTTATATGAGTGTTCAACGATGACAGATTTTGAAAGACAGTTATGGTTGGTGTCAACTATGTGCTCCTTGAGGCGGGCTTTGAAATGACAACTCGTTTGACCAATGTAAGATTTACCGCAAGAACAAGGAATTTTACAGACTTCTGATCCTAGCATGGGATATGATGTCTTTGGCCGATCAGAACAATTGCTTCAGGGTTTTGTGGGGTTTAAATATGGTTTTTATGCTTTTCTTAGCCAAAATCTTAGCAATAAGATTAGTGGTCCCTTATTGTAAGGAAAGGTGACTTGGCCACAAGAGGAAGAGGGGTCCGAATTTTTGTGTTTAGGGTTAGTAAGACCTTGGAGAGATTTATATAGTGATGTGCGGTGAGGCGGCTAAGTTCGTTGGGTGAAACGCACGAGGTCAGGGTTCAAATCACATTGAGTATATTGTCCTGCTATGGTGTGCGGCTCAAGGAGTAGACTCCCCACTAGCTGGAGTCTCGACTCTTGCCAAAATCATAAGAAATTAGTATATCTTCTTGCAAGTTGTTGGATGTACTCTTGGTGTTATAGTGGCAGTGACGAGAATTGATCCTGGGTCTTCCTTAGATTAGCTCTGGCAGTTATCGATTCACCGCGTTGTTACAAAAAAAAAAAAAAAAAAAAAAAAAACTAGAGAACTTTAAAGAATTGAGCAGAGGAATAGACATTGGCTTTGAAAGCATTGACTAGATGGGATTTTCAGCTGAAAGCAACTGGGGAGCAGAGATTTTTAAAGCTCTGGAGAAGAGGGTTTTGAGAACACCAGACTTTTGGTAAGGGTGGTGATGAGAAAAGGCATGGAAATAACAATCAGTATGAGTCTGTTTTCTATAGACTTGATATGATAAGAAGCTATTGGGGAGGCGAGTAACAAGGACATCGAAGAAAGGAAGGGATTTATTGGATTTGATTTCCATAGTGAACTGGATATAAGGGGAAACGTTATTAAGATGGGAATGAAAGGCATCAAGCGCAGGGCATCTGTGTTGCCAAATGACAAAGGTGTCATCAACAAACCAGAACTAGCATTTAGTTTGAGATGCCATGAATAGAGAGCTTTGGTTTCAAAGTGTTCCATAATGATGTTAGCCACTACTAGAGACATGGGGAGCCCATTGTTGTACCTTCAATGTATTCATAGATGGCACCTTTAAAAGAAAAGAAGGCGGAGTTGAGGCAAATTTGGATCAGGTTTGGATCAAGTTTAGGGTTGCCGGGTCAACTAACTAGGAGATCGCTTTTAGAGCTTCGGGGAGAGGGATATTTGGTGGAAAGGGAAACGACGTCAAAACCAACCAACAAGTCATTCTCATCAATTAAGATGGTTTTGGTATTCTCAATGAAATCAACAAAATCCTTGATGTAAGAGGAAGTGGAGCCCACAAATTGTTGCAAGTTGGTGGCTTGATAACGGCTCAACGAGTGGGTGGGAGCTCCAATGGCACTAACAATGGGATGAAGGTGAATATCTTGCTTATGCATTTTCAGTTGATCATAAATTTTAGGAGTTTGGAGGACATGGGGAATGAGCTTGCGTTGAATGGACACAAGTATAGAAGAGGACTTTATGACCTTGGTGACCAACTGAGAAATGGCATTCAAGGGGTTCTTAGGAAGGATTTTATAAGAAGAAGAAGACAAGAGTTTTGTCATCTTAGAATCATAATCTACAATGTTCATGATAACCGTAGGATTCTGTTGATTTCATCAAGACCAAAACCATCATGATTGATGAGAATGACTTGTTGGTCAGTTTTGACATTGTTTCCCTTTTCACCAAGATCCCTGTCCTTGAAGCTCTAAACTTGATCTCCCAGTTAGTTGACCCGGAAACCCTAAACTTGATCCAAATTTGCCTCAAACTCAACCTTCTTTTCTTTTAAAGGCACCATCTATGAATATACTAAAGGTACAACAATGGGCTCCCCGCTATCTCTAGTAGTGGCTAACATCTTTATGGAACACTTTGAAACCAAAGCTCTCAAATTTTGGCATCTCAAACCCAAATGTTGGTTCCGATTTGTTGACGACACATGTCATTTGGCAACACGGATGCCCTATGTTTGATGCCTTTCATTCCCATCTTAATAGCATTCCCCCTTATATCTAGTGCACTATTGATATCGAATCCAACAAATCCCTTCCTTTCTTCGATGTCCTTGCTACCCGCCTCCCCAATGGCTCCCTCTCACATGAAGTCTATAAAAAACAGAGTCACACTGACTGTTATCTCCACACCCTTTCTCATCACCACCCATCCCAAAAGTCTGGTGTTCTCAAAACCCTCTTCTCCAGAGCTTTAAAAATCTCCACTCTCGGGTTTCTTTGAGTTGAAAAATCCATCTAGTCAAGGCTTTCAAAGCCAATGGCTATTCCTCTGCTCAAATCTTTAATGCTCTCCAGCCTCCTACTAACCCTAAACCCAAAAATTCAAACCCCTCTCCCTCTACCCTCCCTTTCGTTAAAGGGACCATTGATCTTATTGCTAAGAATTTGGCTAAGAACAACATAAAAACCATATTTAAGCCCCACAAAACCCTCAAGCAATTGTTCCAATTGGCCACAGACATATCAGATCCCATGTTAGGATCAGGGTTTATAAAATTCCTTGTTCTTGTGGTGAATCTTAACATTGGTCAACTGGATCGTCTTTCCAAAGCCCGCCTCAAGGAGCACATAGTTGACACAAACCATAACCGTCTTTCAAACTCTGTCATCGTTGAACACTCATATAAGTCCAAGCACTTAATTTATTTCAATCAATCAAAAATCGCAATCTCTGCATCATTCTACAACTCTCATATTATTCGAGAAGCCCTCGAAATTGAAAAGAATCCTAATAACTTTAATAGGGAGGATGGTTACATGCTCAACCAATCCTGGAAACTCGTCATCCACCATCTCACTCGATGATTCTTGACCTTGACCTGATTACCATCTCCCCCTTCCGAGTGCCGCTTATTACCCTGTTTTCCCTTTTTTATTCTTTCCTTTCTTTTATCTATTAATGTTTTAATAAATAAATAAAAACTGTCATCTAAGAACTCTTATTTCTTAAATTTATCTAACTTAATAACAAAATATATATATATATATATATATATATAACTACAATCAAACAAGTTTAAAATTAATCTTAACTCCTTTTAATCCCTCCAAAATATAATAATAATAAATAAATTATTATTTCTTGGCTTTAATCTTAGCCTCTTATTTTTCTAGTTATATTTTTTAACTATCCAACTATAAAATAAGGAAAATCTTTTGATTTATTATTCCCTTCACTTAACAATCCATTTTGCATCTAAAAAGTTAATCAACTACTATTTGTCATTTAGCACAAAATCAATTTGAGTTATTCATAATAATCCTTATTTCATTTAAAAGTTGATAAATTCAACTAATTTGTCCCATTTAGCAAAATTAACTTTATGTATTCATAACAAATATAGATGAATATATTTGTTATATTTTATATTATGGTAGTTATTTAATTTTTTAATGTTTTCAATATAATTTTTAATTTTCAACTAATTTTTAAATTTTCCAAAAAAAAAATCCTAATTTCAAAATTAAAAATCTAATTCGTATTTCTACTATTTCATTTCTCCATTAAATCAAATTTGTTAATTTTTTCAAAATTAATAAATCCTAATTTAATCATTATTTTTTCAAAAAATGAAGTTGGCCAAATATTATTTATTGATTTTTAAATTTTGAGAGTTAATCCAACTAATACATGGTTCCTTTTTTTCCTATTAAAAAGCTCTCCAGCACTAGTTTACTCACAAAACTCTCTTTGTTCCGTGATGATGGATAGAATTACCATCCTAAACATTAGACGGATCACACATATTACACAATGCTATTCCAGAAATCTCAAACAACATGAATAACTGTGAAGTCTTCCATCACTCATGATACACAGTGTTTCCATTTTTCCAAAAGAAAAAACAGATTGAAAATGATCTTCCCTGGTTGTTCGCACCTCACACCTCACATATTGGAGCCCTTGGGAACAATGTCCGGAAAAAATAGATTGAAAAAAAAAATTCTAAAGATCTTCCCTGGTTGTTGGCACCTCACATATTGGAGCCCTTGAGAACAATGTCCATGACTGGCTTTGTTTCTTCCAAAGTGGAATAGAAAACAAAGCGATTCTACAGTACTCTAATTAAATACGTATTAACACACAGGGCTGAAAGCAAATAACGAAAAGAATTAAATTAACTTGGTAATAACATATACGATAGCACTTGTTTATAAATTGAGATTTTTTTGGAAGTCCTTTTCGGTAGTTCTTCCAGTCAAAAATCCGGCACAAAATTTATTCGGAATCGCAGTTTTGATAGCTAGTTTCTGCATAATCAAAGGCATCCCAGGGGTTTTTCCAGGGTGCTGAATCCAAATATGCAGTTAAAAACCCATTTTAACTGCAACAAATCAAGATTTAACCTCAATTTCTTCCGCCGGATTCCATCACCGGAATCTCCAAAAAGTCACATTATAAACAACTCCCTAGGAAATATAACGAGCAGCTTATATTAAATGCCCCTATTTTGCATACACCAATACCAACCAACCTCGCCTAAAAGGATCATCACGCACACACATACATATAAAGAAGGGGTTTACTGAATTCATAAATGGAGTTGCAGAAACCCTTAGATTTAGATTTTGATTACAGTTCAAACAGTTACAAGTACGATTAACTCTATTTATTGAGCAGTTCCATAAGTTGATACTTGGCTTGGCTTGGTCCTTAGCCGACCAGGTTGTTGGGATCCCTCGTACTAGTTGGTTGGTCCCATTCCAACTTGCAAGTCGTGTTTTAATTCCAACTATTGTAAGCTTCGAGGATAACATTCAACATTTAAACTAAGAGCTGCTCCGAACAACTATTTGGCTGAGCAAGCAAGTGGTTCCCTGCACGTTGATGCATGTTCATCACTGCTATCCTCGTAGCCCGTTCAGGAGATTCCCATCAACCGAACTCTCATTAGCACCTTGGCAATATTGTGCCAGGCAGAAAAGACTCCTGCTTTCTCTGTGGGTTTGCCACTTGCACCAGCGTATTCGTATTACTAAAGCTGGGCACCACTGTAGCTATTTTGCCATGGGAGTTATGTTTATGTCTACAGCAAATCTGAGTCTTGTGTTGACCTGTAATTACTAATCAACCTGAAGATAATCATCTTTGCAACGCTTATGTTAGGAGATTTTTTAAGCAATTGTAACATGTAAAGTACAACAATATACCTTTGAAGAAAATTCATAACAAGTGTAACAAGTGAGTCTTATGTACAATAAAAGAGGGTGAATAAGTTCATATTGGAGCAAAATGGGGTGTTCTCTATAACAAAAGGGTGACAAAAAGGAGGTTCAACAGTTCTCCTCGAGGATCTTGAGGCCTCCACTACTCGTTTAAGATTATTTTAAATAAAATCATAGAAACTAAGAAAGAATTCAGTAGGGAGGCCATTTGGCCTAGGAATTTTGTCCTTCTGGAACCCTTGAAGAGTTTTGAGAAGCTCTTCTTTCCATCTCTGCCATAAAGGTTCAACAGTTCTCCTCGAGGATCTTGAGGCCTCCACTACTCTTTTAAGATCATTTTAAATAAAATCATAGCAACTAAGAAAGAATTCAATAGAGAAGCCATTTGGCCTAGGAATTTTGTCCTTCTGGAACCTTTGAAGAGTTTTGGGAAGCTCTTCTTTCCCATCTCTGCCATAAGGGATCGATTATCCTTTGATTCAACAAATCTAGGAAAGAAGCTACATAAGTGGATGATAGCATCAATGGTAGCTCAAGAGTCCTCGGTCATCTTTGACTAAAGTTTAAAAATACTTCGATCAAACAACAATATCAAGGAAAGTCGTGGCCCATGAACCATCCTCTTTTGTAATCTTCATAGAGTTAATGTTCTTTCTACAATTGGCATATCTATGGAAGAATTTTGAGTTCTCAACTCCTACTTGAAACTAGATTGCTTGCTTTTCAAACGCCATTCTTTCTCTTTATCCAACAGTATTTTCCTTTTCTTGCTTTTCAAGTTGACTTAGCTCAGATTTTGAGCTTCTGAAAAAAAGCCCAAAAACCTCATTGGATAGGCTGGATGCTAGAACATCTTCCACGTTTCTTAGGATTCTATCGTATTTTTCCTTTTTCTCCTTCAACCAACCATTGGATTGCCCTTTGCTTGATCTTTTTAATATTTTGGTGGAATTGGATGGGCACTGATTCGTTAAGAGAATCATCAAAGGGCTTTTAGGAATCCTTTACTTTGGATTCTATCCTATTTTTCCTTTTGTTCCTTCAACCAATGGATTGCCCTTTGCTTGATCTTTTTAAGATTTTGGTGGAATTGGATGGGCACTGATTCGTTGTGAGAATCATCAAAGGGCATTTAGGAATCCTTTATTTTTGGGTAAAATCTGCTTCACTTATTTTAATCCATGGGAATTGGCAATTCGTTGGAGTGGTCTAGGCTAGGCCCGTAGGTTTTGGGATCAAACCTACGGGCTGCCACTATAACCCAAGCTCTTCCTTAAGCCACTCAGGTTCAACATGCATGGGCTTGGTGGCTTTCCTTGAGCAGGGGGGCCACCTCCAGTATCATCACATTGTGATCGGAGACTGACCCATTGATGGGTTCTGAGAGCCTCTTCAAGAAAATCCTTCTGAAACTAGAAAACAATCCAATCTCTTTACTATTCTTGCCTCACTAGTCCTATTGGTCCAAGCTACGTTGAGATTGTCAAGCTCTATGTCCAGGAGCCCTACCCTTTCAAATTTTCTTATGAAGTTAGATAGATTGTCCACTTGAGCTGCTGGCCCGTAGATCTCTGAAGTACCATAGTCAAGTTCCAAATTAATAATATTGTTCATTTCAATGGATTCAGGGTGAATCAATGAATAAAGTGTAATTTGGGCTCAAAATAGCGGAGTCAAGGGTAAATCAATGAAATAAGAACTCAACTTCTGGGTTTGTGCCAAATTCAATGTAACTGGGTCCAACGTGCTGCGTTGAATTTAAACTGATCATTTTCTGCCAAAATCACATGGGCCTAATTTCATAAACTTTTAGATCAAATTGGATGGATTTGATTTTAAGATCCGGCTAATATGATTGTACCTAATTTCATAAATTCATGGCTGAATCAATGGATTTGGAGATAATTACATGTAAACCTGAAATGATGCAGTGCACCCTCAACTTGATGAAATAGAGACCTATATATACGGGATAGAGGCTAATTCTGCATTTGGTGTCATTCCCATTTGCTTGATGTTACTTGGGGTTTTTTCATTAAGTTCTTTGTGCAATAAATAAGAACAACCTCAATAAGTAAAAATAACAGCACACTCCAACTGGTTGAGGCTGTATCCTTTCAAGACATATACACAAATGGCATTTAACTTCATCGAGACCTAACATGTATCAAATTGTAAGTTACCTTTAAATATATTTGGTACATTAATGCCTCTTGACAACTACTGAATTTACTACTTGTATTCTCCTCCCAGCTCCTGCGTCTTCAGCATACCTCCAACTCCTGCTGCAGTATAGAGTGGCACACTCAAAAATCGAAAGATCAGCTTCCTATAATTTCACCCACACATGAACAGAGAACAAATACATCAATTAAGAAAATAAATATGTAATTTAAGGGTGTTTTAAGAAGATATTACCAAAGGCTAAAATTTTTAAAGACGTTTATATAAACACATCAGATATCTGAAAGTTATCCCACTTGATAGCTACTTCAAACAATTGCTCAGTCAAGAGCAATTTCACGAAGAGATGGCTAATGTCTATTATTTTGTAAAGCCCAACGTCATGTGCAACATAAACAGATGCAACTGACAACAGCAATAGGGCACTGTCAAGGCACAAGACTGCCATGGTTATTTGGCTCACAGTTCATTCATCAATTATGCAACTAACACTTATTTGAAAAAGAACAATTTACATTCAATTCACATCCCAAAATGCACACAATTTAGTTTCAAACCATATTAAAAAATGCACAATTTAGTTTCAAATTGTTCCCCCCTACCCAACAGAAAAAGACACAGAAAGTGGTGCTGCGAAGTTGCATTAAACTAAACTTGCAACATGAAGTATGAACATCAGAACTATAGAATGATATTCTGGAAAAAATGACCAAGACTGCTTATTCGCTTGAAGAGCCTAGACGTCATGGACATGACTTTAACTTTTCGTGGATTCCCTACATAGCATTAGGACTTCAATTCGGTGTACTTGCTCCAAGACATGCACAAATAATTTAGTATATTCCATAGGAAAGCACGACCTAGAGTTCACTAATACTTCCGTTACACGAACAATTTTAACTAGTTATGATTGGCATTTCCAATTCTCAATTGGACACACCCTGTGCAAGAAATATTATGAATAGAACACTAACTTTCTAACCACAAACACACTTAAAAAGCAAGCTCTCATAGGAATGATCAATCACATCAGCAGAGAAGTGAAATCTGATCTATCAAACGTCTGTGATATGACTTGAATCTCTAACTTTTCTTCCATTGGATCTTTCATCCTACTTTATTCACTGCAGATATGAATGTTAATCCTTTAGGCTTACTGCAACAACAGAGGCCAATGGATATCTTACGGTGTCAGTGATGGCACAGTAAATGCAATAGAAATTGAATGAATGCTTCATGGATTTCCTACATAGCATTAGGACTTCAATTCGTTGTACCTATTCCAAGATATGCACAAAATTTAAGTACATTCCATAAGAAAACACAATTTAGCGTCCACTAGTACTTTGTTACATGAATAATTTTAAATAAATCATGATTGGCATCTCCAATTCTCAGTTGACACACCCTACACATGAAATATTATGAACAGAGCACTAATCTTCTTAACCACAGACACACTTAAAAGCAAGCTCTCATAGCAATGATCAATCACACCTGCAGAAAGTCAATTTGCTTTATAGTTTAATCAGATGCGAGATCCGATCAATCAAACGACTGTGATATGCTCTGAATCTTCTACCTCTCTTCCTTTGAACCTTTCATCCTAGTTTATTCACTGCAGATATGAATGTTAATCCTTTAGGTTTACTGCACCAACATAGGCCATTGCATATCTTACACACATTTACTCTGTTGATGTCAGTGATGGCACAGTAAATGAAATAGCAACGACGAACGCTTCCATCCAATTGCTAAAACTCGCATATTGTGTCCGAAACTCAGGACCTTCCAACCTAAACTAGTTCTAATCAGAAAGGCGGAAACCGGGAAAAAGTGAAGCCACAAATCCAATAACAACCATCTGAACCTCCTTCGTGAAACCCTGCCAATTAAGGTTGTGTCTTTCTTGTGCCTGGCCAACCTGGCTTGTATCATTATGCTGGTCCTGGCCAGTATGAGCTGGTATCATAGCACGCCGTGCACTATGGGTCAACCATCTTAAAACAGGGGCAAAAGCTCCGATTTGATATCTGCATCCTTAAACCAGAATCTCCAGCTTAATAAATAAAAAACAAAAGGATCACTAATAGCTTAATAACAAAGGTCTTGCTGACCTCAATGTCTTTATTTTAAAATCCTTATAAAAATTCACCCAGTGCTGTTATAGGTAGATGCCAATTCGTGTCTTCATGGCAGTAACAATTTTTACCCCCATAAAGTTGATGTAAATGTATTCGTCATGCAATGAATTCCGATGCATATAAAAGCAACTGAAGATGAAGATGCCACTTACAAATAAACTAGATTTGCAATGTTCAAGAACATCATAAGACGCAGCCTGTCCTTTGATCCAGTCTTGTTGAAAACAAAAACCACCAGAACAAGTTTCAACATGAGTAGCAACCCTAATTGAAAACCAATAATCAATCTCAGAAATCTCTGCCGTTGGTGGTGCTCTTGTCTTCGTCCCTGTGCATCCCCATTAGGGGGTCCATGACGCTGATGTGCTTCGTTAGCAGCAGGAGCATTTTGAGGAGCTGGCCCGGCTCTTTGGGTGGTCACTTGCACAGTAGAAACTGCACCACTGGCCAGAAAAAACACCAATTTATGAAGAAGAAATTCCATTAGTTTCACATCTCAATCAAGCTCTTTGTTTCAAGTGGAGATATCAAAAGCCAAGGGGCAATAACATGGAGAGTCAAAGTGTGCCAGGAAATTTTATGGAAGAAATTCTGAACCACAAATCTTTTACCAAAAATATCCCCTCGCTAACCCTTATAAGATTAGGACCTTACTACCCTAAGCTATGCGAAGGTAAGACCAGGACCTTGCTTACTTTCGTTAGAAAGTAAAACTGGGGACCCTGGTGGAGAGCTGGCTAGGATAGCTATTTACCTGAGTTAGACAAGTTGGCCATGTAAGGTCTTAATAAGGGTGGGTCAGAGCTGGGTTTAGGGGCGAACCCACCCGACTGGTAGATGCCAGAAACACATCCCCTCCATTAAAAGAGTCAAACAAAATCATTTTTGCTGGAAGCTGTGGGGTTTTGAATCCAAAAACGAATTAACCAAACCCTACAATGCAGAAACATCACATTGCATCAAAATTTCATTAAATTCAAGCTGAATTTTTCACATTAGAATCACTGGCGAAGAAATACCTGGAGGAGGGCACGGTGTAAGCAATGGGAATAAGTCCACTAAGGTAGAAATCTGGCATTGCCCCCATGAAAGGAAGAACCTGACACTGTACAGCATATATCCCTCCACTTGGCTGTTGGACTGTTAAAACCCATGCAGGGTACACGTACCCAAATACTGGAGGGCCACACCAATTAGGGAACATTGGTAAATTAGTGTTCATCTGAAACACACATACATATCTAGAGTAAGATTTAGCAATCACTATGATTTCTATAGCCAAAACGCGGGTATAAATACAGCAGTAGAAAAAGCCCGCAGTCATACCACTGGTTCCCGAGTTAAAGAGGAGGCGTTCTCGGACTCGGACGCTTGAACAGGATTCGCCATTTCACAAATTACAGCGATTCTCTGCTTCGAAATCACAAAACAAATTGTATTTATTCTTTAACCAAATGTTTTAATTGTTGGGTCTCAAATAGAGGAATCCAACGCCCTCTAATGGCTACCTGGATTTTAGTAAAGACGATCAAAACTAAAAGTGTCACTTCTTCCTCTTGGTTGAGAGCGGAGAGTCAATGATATTCTTGGAATGGTAGTTTGGTTTCAGTAATAGGTGGATCATGGCATGATCGATGAGATCATGAATGCTATGCCTTACTTCGACATCCTTCTCTTTGCAACAGTGCAATGAATGATTGACACATACACACCCGAGTGTGTCAGTTTGGAATTAGCCTTTCCTTGCTTCCAATTGAGGTCGGTTGGCAGATCTCACATCTCACTTCGAATTAATACTCTGATAAGTACATGGGCAGCTAATTATTATTATGGTTATTATTACCATAAGGCAGCAGGACTATAGCAATCGGTACGCTACTTGGTATTATTCACGCACATCAATCAAAACATCAAACCTAAAGCTATTAAATCTTGACATTTTGTTTTTCGTTAGCCAATGAACAACTTTAACATTTTATTTAGCCTCTTCTCGGGCCGAAGGGCATAAAACTTAGGGCTAAAAGGCATGTTGTGAGGAATTTTTTACAGAATCCAGTAATGCTAGTATTACTTAGTTAACACTATTTTTTTGCTTTTAACATTATTATTGACACTATTAAAAGTCTCGCCACCACCATGATCTCTAGATCCCTCAAGCTCTTTAGTACATGTGGTTGTTCAAATTTACCATATGTTTTTCCTTTCAATTTCTTTTTAGCTTGGCTTCTTGCTTGTTGTTGATGCTTCTCTCATACATGAACTAAAGCTAGCTAAGAGCGAGTCGAGAGAGGTTGTTATAGCTCGTGAAAATGTCAATGTAACTATCAATGCCATGGAGGGTATACGTCAAAGTAATTGTTGACGCCATGGAGGGTATGAACATACTTGAGAACACAATGGAAGTAGAAGTTGCGGGCCTACTAGGTATGCTAGTTATTCCTCGTTTATGTTTTGTTCTCCTACTTTTTACATGTACTACTAGTATATACAACTTTTCAGGTCATTAATTATGAGTCGGGATTACAAACCTATGAATTTTTTCTTAGACTCTGTCTTTTCTGCTCTCTTCTCCTTTGGCTTAGCTCACTTTTTCTTTTATCTGACAGCTTGCTACCATGTAAGCGATTCAGCTCTCACCCACTTGTATTGTTTTTGTTATATGCTCTTCTTCCATTTCCTCCATTTTCAAAATTCCTTCAAATCTTGTTGTTAATCCCAATAACTATAATTTTCCCTTACTTATCACAACCTCTGTTGTTCCCGATTCAACTCTCATTCTACACCAAGCATGTATCTTCCCTCTCCTCCAATGCTCGTGTCTAGCTGCCAGAATGGACTATAACCCTGCCTTAGACGATGCCTCTCATCAAAGACACACAACTTTGGACCATCATGAGCTGAACTCACTAGAGAATAGTGAGATGGATTCACTAGGGGATTTGGTGCTTGCTTCACCAAATTTATTGACAACTCGTATTGCCCTAGATACATACACATATTATGGTTTAGAAGTTGGTGAGGTGGTAATTGAACGGATTTCACTCACCCAATTTACAGTAGTCATTGTTACTTTTTCTAGCTCCACAGACTCAATCTTCATCTACCTTTAGGGTTGCTCCCTTCGCTGATGTCAAAGGTATACTTTCCGAGGAAAGCAGTGGTGAGATCCCCGAAGGTGGATGCATGTGCATGTGCATATAAAGATTCAGAGTGAATAGTTCCAAATCTAGGTGTGGACTAGAAGGCATAGCCATTTTAGGGATAGACACAGGCATGTCGATTCAACTAGGCTCTCGCCTTCATGTTGCGCAATGGTCAAACTATTGGTAAGGAATGCACCAGATCAAATGTAACTGTATGTGCGAGACCATTGTTGCCATCTTGTGTGGGCATTTGAATGCAGATTGACTACGTGTGTAGTGCATATGTGAAATTCATTGAGGGCATGTAAAAACATAAAAATAGATTATGTGGTATACATTAGTATTTAATAATATAAATTAAATGTGTGGCACTTCATAACATTGTTGTCAACATGTTCAACTTAATCATTGTGATACGTGTAATTTGTTGTTGGTATATAATACAATGTTGTATAGTTAATTTTTTGCTTTACAGGACATTCTATAGGACAGGTCAGTTCGTGAACAATCATTTAACTGGTATGTCTATGTTCTCAAGGTGCTTTGATTGTAGAAGTCATTCATGGACCGACCTCCTTCTGATTTTCCCCTAAGTTTGCAGTCTTTTATTATATTTTGTTGCTATCACCTTAGTGTTTACAATAATGTACTTGTCATGTATCATGAAATCTAGCTTGTCCCATGTACCGTGATAATTTAGAAATATGAAATTGGTACTGGAGGGAGCAAGGCATAAGCATTTTGAAAATTGATATGTGGTTATGTAATGTGGAAACTCTTATTGTTCTCCTTAGTAATTAAGTCGAAAACGAGACTAACCCGCATTTTTCCCAAATCGTAGGTCTGTCTGCAATCGCACAAATTAATCCACAAAACAATTATGGCGAAAACAAAGACTGGGCCAAAGTGAAAAAAATTATAGCCTAGAAGGTCTCAGAAGGACATCAATCAAGCAATTCTTGTGATCATTCGTTCCATTTTATCAGAGGTTGCGAGTGAGGGCTTTGGGTGCACGTAAACGATCTACGCTCACTGTGGTTGAATGTTGTCAGTGTTTTAGGTAAGCAATGCAAATTAATGTTGGTATTAATATTGAATTTTTCCACTTATTCCATTTTCATAATTTTGTGAAATTTAGACCAAGTGTTAAATGTCTTATATGCGATGACAGTAAAAGGAGGTAAGGCCTAAATTGAATTCACGAGTTGATAAATTTATGTATCATTCACCTCTAGTAGAGTACTCAAATTTACCATACTTGAAATATGAATCCTTTAATATTTACACACACAGACATGGTCTGCCCCCACCCCTGGTTCATTTTCTCTTAAAAGGGCTAATAATCTAGTTATTCATTATTCTAAAGCAAGTAAGGTTTGGTGCAATTGTACTTGCAATCGTAAATCACACTTATCTTAGCTTTGTCGATTGATATCTTCGTGGGTTATTCGAGGGGAATGTGAAACCATGAAATTGCTTGTTTTTTGTGGATTGGAGGATGTATAGAGTAAATCAGTTGATGTTAATGGAATGCCAGAAATTGAGGGTTAAAATTAATCAATGGTATGATTTGTATCAAATATTTATTAATGAATTAATAGATGGAACCCTTTGAAAGGTGTCAAGAAATTATATGGTTGTTGGTGAGATAAATGGATTCACTATTTCTCCACAACTTTAGACATCTTAATCTAGTTTGGACAACTTTATACTAGTTCATGACAAAAATACCTTATGTGCCACTTTTTTGTGTAATTCCAACTCCCATCTAGTCTCATTTTCCATGTGGCATTATACATTTTACGTATTTCTTGCAGTAGAATGTGTATGATACTAGGATTTTGATAGGCCATGTGAGCTTCCTTGACGTCCTTATGTGGATAGAGAGTTTTCTTTTTAGCATGAATTGAAAGAATGGTGCATTAGGCAGGGGTATATATTCCATGTTATGAAACCAGCTCACAAAAAGATAGAAAATATAGATCAACACCTTAGAAATAAGCCTCTTCAAGGGGAAAACCTCCTTTATATTACACAAATGAACAATTCTTAGATGATTCAAATCACAAAACCTCCTTTCTATATATAGGAGTCTAAGGGGTCACAATATAACCAAAGCCGACCTAACAATAATAATAAAAAGGTATAAAAATAACAGTAGTGGGATTCTATGAGGCGCAATAATAACAATATGGGGACAATAGGGGCACAACAATAACAATAAGGGATACAACGACAATAGTAATGAGGGAATCACTAGTATTATAGGGACCTAACATGCCCCTCTCCTTCAAAAAAGTGTTGTCCTCAATGCTTGAGTAGTTATGGATGCTTATGTATAAAATTCGCATCCTCCCATGTGGAATCTTCAATGGGTAAGTTCTTCCACTTAATGACATACTTTGAAATTAATCGATCTCATAACTGTCGAGTTCTTGTTTCTTTGACTGCTTCAGGTTCCAACATGATTTTTCCTTCCTCATCAAGTTCTAGCAATATTGTTTGAACTAGAAGCTTGTCACCTATAACCTTCTTTAAGCATGAAACATGGAAAACTGGGTGCACTTGGGAAGCTACAGGAAGCTCCAATTTGTATGCCATAGTACTTATCTTTTGCAACACCTTGTACAGGCCATAATACTTTGTTCATAATTTATTATCCTTCCTAGCTTTCTTCAGGGACATTTGTTTATATGGTTGTAGCCGTAGGAATACCCAATCACCTACATCAAAACTTCTTTCACTGTGATGTTGATCTGCCTGCTGTTTCATTCTATTCTATGCCAAGGCGAGGTTATCCTTTAAGAGTTGGAGAACTTGTTGTTGATTCTCGATGTGATCTTCCACTGCTTTAACCTTAGAATTTTCTCTTAAATATGATGTGATGGATGGTGGATGATATCCATAAAGTGCCATAAATGGGGTCATTTTTGTTGCAATATGGAAGGAAGTGTTATACCACCATTCAATTAGAGGCAACCATTTGACTCATTGTGTATGTTTATCATATACAAAGCAACGAAGATATCCTTCCAAACATTTGTTTGCTATCTCAGTTTGCCCATCAGATTGAGGATGATAAGATGAGTTATGAGCTAACTGAGTACTAAGACAAGAAAATAATTCTGTCGAAAAATTTCCAGTTAAAATGGGATCTTTGTTGCTTACAATAATCTTTGGGTTTCCATGTAGCTTTTGAATTGTTTCCATAAATTCACTAGAACTATACTGGCTTTAAATGGATGTGATAATGCACAAAAGTGTGCTACTTGGTAAGTCTGTCAACTACCACCATGATGATACTCTTTCCTTCGGACTTGGGTAAACCTGTGATAAAATCCATTGAAACCTCCTCCCAACGTTGGCTTGGAATGGATAAAGGTTGAATAGTCTTGGTGTCTTAATTGTTTCAACTTTATTTTGTTGGCAAACCAAACATTCCGCCACAAACTTTTGAATATCTGATTTAAGGCCATCCCAAAAAAATCCTTCTTAACCCCGTGGTAGGTTTTTAGAAATTCCGAGTGCCCTCCTAAGGGAGAGGTGTGCAATTCCCTAAAAATATTTTATTTGAGTTGTGAATTCTTACATAGGTATAACCAATCCTTGTACCATAACAAATCATTTTTCCAACTAAATGTATCAGATGTACTGGGATCTTCTTGTATCTTTTGAATGAGTGCCCAAACTTCCTCGTCATTCTTCCATTCATCCCTTGCTTTGTTTATCCAATTTGGTTGGATAATAGAAATGGCGCAAAGAAATGCTTCTACATCCTCATCCTTTCTTCAGAGTGCATTTGACACAACATTTTTCTTGCATTTTTTGTAGATGATTTCAAAGTCATAACCCAACATATTTGTGACCCATTTTTGCTTCTCTTCTAAATATAATCTTTGTTCTAAAAAGTATTTAAGACTATCATGATCTATTTTTACCTTGAAGTGTCTTCCCATTAGATAGGGTCACCATTTATTAAGTGCATGTAGTATTGCCAACGTTTCCTTCTCATAAATAGCTCTCTATAAATACTTTCCTTTGATTGGACGACTTTCAAAAGAAATGGGTCTTTCTTGTTGCATTAAAACAACACCAATTCCATTTCTTGAGGCATCACATTCCACAATAAATGTTTTTGTGAAGTCTGGTGTAGCTAAGATTGGTGCTTGACACAGTGCCTCTTTAAGATGTTCAAATGCCTTTGTTGCTTCTGGAGTCCATGAAAATGCATCTTTCTTCAATAATGTTGTTAGAGGTGCTACTATTCTCCCATAATTCTTAACAAACTTGCGATAATACCATGTCAACTCGAGAAATCCTCATAGATGCTTTATGGATGTGGGAATTTTCCATTCCTTAATGGATTTAATTTTTCTAAGGTCTACCTTAACACCTTCATGAGATATAATATGACCCAGATATTCCACCTCTTGTACTCCAAAGAAACATTTGGAGATTTTTGCATATAATTGTTTCTCCTCCAATAGTTTGAGCACCATCTGTCAACATGTTCAACATGATCCTTCCAAGACTTGTTGTAGATTAGTATATCATCAAAAAATACTAACACAAATTTTCTAAGGAATGGTTTGAAAATTGAATTCATCAAACCTTGAAATGTTGAAGGTGCATTGGTAAGGCCAAAAGGCATGACCAAAAATTCATAATGACCCTCATGAGTTCTAAATGTTGTTTTTGGAATGTCTTCAGTCTTCATTCTGATTTAATGATATCCTGAACGAAGATCCAACTTGGTGAAGTAAATTGATCCATGTAATTCATCCAATAATTCATCAATGACTAGAATGAAAAATTTATCTTTAATAGTGAGCTTGTTGAGCTCCCTATAATCTGGACACATGCGCCATGATCCATCCTTCTTGTGAACCAATGCTACTGGAGCAGAGAAAGAACTTTGACTAGGTTGAATTGTACTAACCTATATCATTTATGCAACCATATGTTCAATTTCACTCTTTTGGACATAGGGATATTTATAAGGCTTGATGTCTAGAGGAACAATTCCTGGAATCAAATTAATAGCTTGATCATGATCACGAATAGGTGGGAGGCCTTTAGGAGTCTCAAATACCTTGGAATGATTGTCAACTTTTTGGAGATCTAGAGAAATGGATGATTTCGATGTGGGAACCTCTAGTGAACATAATTGTGAAATTATGCCTCGTTGTTATTTCTTTAGAAGCTTTGTCATTCCGTTAGAGCTGATTATCTTTCACGATTTCCCTGCAATACCCCTTAATTCAACTTCCTTTCCTTCTGAAGATAATTTCATGAAAAGTTCTTGAAAATTAAAAGCTATTGTACCCAAGGATTGTAGCCATTGGACTCCTAGTACAACATCAGCACCACCCATTGGAATGGAAAGCATTGGGCTATTCAATACATATTCTCCCATGGATAGCTTGATATTATGGCACTTTCTTACAATGAATAAAATTATGGGTACTTCCCAAATCAATCAACACTAGTACCTTTTTCTTCTTGATATGCCCTTCTATCTTGATAGTTTGAGGAGTGGTAATTCCAGCCAATGCATTACAAGATATGGTCATATTCTTTTCTTCTTTTTCTAGGGTTCTTTCTTGGTGTATATCCTCTTCTTTTGACGTTTCTTATTCCTTTTCTTCCTCCTCTTCACAATCTACATAAAATAATTTCTTCTTGGCACACTTATGACCTTTAGTGTATTTGCTATCACAACTATGACAAAGCCCTTTTGCTCTTTTTCCTTCCAATTGTTGTGGTGTCAACCTTGTAGGTTGTGGATGTCTAGGGGCAGCAACACTTCCATCTTTATGATTGTGAGTGGTAGGCTTCCTTGTTTCCATAATTTTGATTTCCATTTTTCTTTCCAACATGAATGCCTTCTCTAATGAATCTAGTTCTCAAAGGCAAACCTCATGTTGGATGTTATCTTGTAAAGTCCCTATGAACACATCAATCCTATGGTCCTCTGAAATATATTTTACCCTTATATTCAATTTTTGGAAGTCCTCAATGTTCTCCATCATTGAACCCTTTTGTTTGAGATTTATCAATTGGCTAAAAAAAATGTTGCTTTTTGTATCCTCATAATGTGTTATAATTTCATCCGTAAAAATAGCCCAAGTGAAAATTTGTTTACAAGAGCAAAGCCATTGATACCATACAAAATGATTTGGTTCCAAACATAAATTTGCAATGTGTACCTTTTGTGTGAATTGCACATTATGGAGATCGAAAAATTGCTCCATCTGTAGTATCCATGTTCTGTGATCCTTGCCATCAAACTTCCTCATATTGATCTTTGGAACATGGTGGTTCTTCGATCCAATGTTAGAGTCTATGAAATCGTGATTACATTTATTTTGTTCTCATCATGAGTTTCCTTTACTACCATTTCGCCATTAGTAAGCATTTCTTGTAGAAACTTTGTCAAATCTGTCTGTAAATCTTCCATGCCTTTCTTTAAATCATCCATCTTAGCTTCCACACCATCCATATTAGCTTCCATGCTGTCCATCTTAGCTTCCACATCATTCATCTTAGCTTCTACGCCTTCATTTAAACCATCCATCTTAACTTTTGGTACTTTTTGTGCAAGTGAATTTTGTTGCAGTTGGTCTCGTAATTTTGATATATCATGTTGCATTTCTTCCTCTTCTTCATGAGTAATGCTAGAGATTTCAGGTTGCTTACTAGGTGTTTCCATTTTCTTTTTTCGGGGCATCAATTACCGATAATAATGCTTCACTATGCCCTTTGAATTCCTTCAAACTAATTTTTCAAACCAAGCTTATGCAAAAAAAATTTAAAAACTACACACATTTTATCACTTTGTAGGAGCTCGAGATTGAATCTGATTTATCTCCGTAATTTTGGATCTCCAAGGTCTGAAATTTCTTCCTGTGGTAACCCTTTGAGCAATATTTCTAACCCACAAGTCTGATCAAGATTGGATTCTCCAATGAAGAATTATGCCAAATCGCTCACGATGACCTGAGTTAGACTGGTTCAATAGAGTGAACTTGTACGTTGTTCTGCGGTTCACTGTTTCAACCTTAGGTTCTGAAAATGATACCCAAAAAACTACAGTTCGTCCTCTTTCTATAACTTCTTACAAAACTTCAATCTGATGCTTAGAGAAAAAGTTACGACAATTTTCCCAAGGTCACCTATTTGGAATGTAATTCGGGGGTTTGCAAAAACCATAACTTCCTTAGATTATATATCCGAAAATGTAATCAGTCAAGATCAGAAATTTGGGCCCAAGGTTTAGCGAGATTTCATCTCAAATGGTTTTTTTTTTTAGCTTTTGAAACATCATAGAGAAAACGTTATAGCGAAAATTCCACGATGACCTGTTTGAAGCAGCAAAACCCTAGAATCCAAAGCTCTGATACCAAATGTTATGAAACCAGCTCACAAAAAGATAGAAAAGATAGATCAACGCCTTAGAAATAAGCCTCTTCAAGGTGGAATCCTCCTTTACATTACACAAATGAATAATTCTTAGATGATTCAAATGAAAAAACCTCCTTTGTATATATAGGAGTCTAAGGGGTCACAATATCACTGAAGCTGACCTAACAATAATAATATAAAGGCACAATAATAACAATATGGAGACAATAGGGGCACAACAATAACAATAAGGGATACAACGACAATAGTAATGGGGGAATCACTAGTATTACAGGGGCCTAATAGGAACAACTTGGGTTGAGTTACTAGTCCTAGAACCCTTGGTTGGAAAAATGCTCTGGATCCCTTGGTGAGTTGATTTACTAGTCCTGGAGCCTTGGTTGGACAAACGCTCTGGAGACATGCGACATTTATAAGTTGAGTTACTAGTCCTGGAGCCTTGGTTGGACAAACGCTCTGGAGACATGCGACATTTATAAGTTGAGTTACTAGTCCTAGAGTCGGGTTGGAACAAACACTTTGGAGCTTTGGACAACTTAGGTAGAGATTGATCTGATGATGGTTAGTGATGTCCAACCATGTGGTGGAATCATTGGTTGAGGGTTGAGGTGGTTTGGCCTCTGGAATCCTTGGTTTGGTTTTTCTTGGTTTATTCCATGAGATCCAACTTTCATGCTTGGAATATGGTGTGGGGGTGATTGGCTGAAAGAGAGAATTGGTTCAACCTAATCTATGGTCAGGTGGTACATGGAAGCCCCTGACTTGGTTGGATTTTCATATGTTAATAAGTGCTATTGTCCTCTTGTATTGTCATGAGAAATTGTACTTGTTATTATGTGGCCTTGATGGCTGGTTTATCATGGTGTATATGTTATTCGTTTACTGGTTATATGCTACTTATAAGATGTATATTGGTTATGGCTCTTGATGTGTTTTTGTTTATTGATGAATGGTTGATGAATGCATGAGCTAATAGATGTTATTGCAACTATTATGAGATGGCATTAGACCTTCTTGACAATTCTTAGACGAGTATCAGACCCCTATGTTTAAATATGCATTCATCACCCGTAGATTACATGTTTGCCATGTGTTTGACAAAATATCTGTTATGGATAGGCCTGGTTAGATCAATTTTTTTATTCAAATTTGGTTGAATGGATTTTCATGTTAGAAATGATTCTAGAAGGTCTCACTGGGTTCTAAGCAGTGGTCTAGAGGCAGGCCTTAAAAAGTGGCTCAGATTCCAGGGTTGCATGCTCAGAATTGGGAAAACTAGACTGCATTCGCTGGGAGGTAGGGTTGTCCATGAAATTTAAGGGTCACAACCACTACATTTCCTTGTTATGAAAGCGAATGGGAGTCCATATCACTCTAAAGGAAATTTAGTTCAGGGTTTGGGCACTTGGAGTGGTTTTTTAGCTCCCGTGGGTCCTGTAGCTCCTGAGGAAGGTCAGTAAGGTTTCATCTTGTTGACTCCATTTCCTTAACGTGATATAGGAGGTTGAGTCATATCATAGTGACTCTTCGTCACATGTTTACCCTGGTGGACCAGTGAGCTTGGGTAACTGTGGGAGGAGGCAGTTACAGAGCAATATCAGATCTCCCAGGTTCAACACTTGGATTGGATGGGTGGAACGTGTTTGTCATGCACGCATGTCAGTTTTCTATGTGTTTTTATGCATGCATTGTGATAGTCATTGATTTAGTTTATGTCATCATAATGCTAATGTGTTGGATAACATAGAGTAAGAGAAGCGTATTATTAGAGTGATATTGTAGCATTGGACCTCGCAATAAGAGAAAATCGTCATATAGGTTTGTCTATTGGGCATGCAGGTATTTTGGGTAACGGTTGTTACAAGCATTAGGGTTATGTACATGCCTGTCATTCTATTATTTTTATGGTTACATGCATGATAGTTGCTAGACAACTAGTGCGCTCATATGCACAAGCATTAGATAGTCAGGAATGATAGTAGTTTGTTGTTATATGCATTGTAGTCATATGCATGATGATTATCGTTATTGGAGTTAAGATCTTGATATTGTATGTATCATGCTAATATGGATTTCTCGGTGCAGATGATTATGGTTATGTTATTAAGGTATGAGTCATATAATTGTGATATTGCATTGTACTAATCTCAACTGACTTATGCAGATGCAATAACATACCATGAGATACATTGAGGTATGAGTTTGATTATGTCGTCTATTCAATTTATTTAACATGGTATGTTTACAGGTTCTTTGAATGTTTGATTAATTGCATGATATGAGTATGTGTCTATAAGATTGCATGAAGGAATGATCTTGTTCAAGACGGTTGTACTAATACAATATGTGTTGAGATCACTGATATGCACTTAAGTGCAAGTGGGTGCTAGTTGTAGTATTATGACTAATGATTGTGAGTTGATTGTTGATTATGACATGGTTGTTAGTCTTCGTAAAGGTTGACTTAAATTAATAAACATGATGTCTTGATCTTTGGAACATGTAATTGACATGTGTAAACAGTTTCAGGGAAACATGTTTGGTATTAGCATGACAAGGTAATAGTTGATTTGTTTATATAACTAAGAATTGGGTGATGTGATAGTACATAGTAAGACTCAATTGCAGCAAGGAAAAAGGTAAAAGGAAGGAATTGGGTAGGAATTCCTTTGGAAATGTTTGGAAACTGTGTTTCCAAATGAATCAACATTTGCATGAGTATAGGGAAGTAGTTTTAACCTTGATTTTGTCTGACATTATGTGGATATGTGTATGTTTATGAACATGTATTTGACAGGTATAACAATTGGTTCCAGTTATGGCTAGATTTCTCAAGAGAATTGGAGTCCCTTGAGAAATGATATGTGTATGTGTTTAGTAACAAGGTTAGCGTGTTGGGTACAACAAGGTACGGTAACCAATATACTGTTATGTTTATTTATGTGCTAACAATTGTGTTTTTACGGAATTATGATGCAGGGGATTGCATGGAAAAAGAGACTTCCATGAAATATTGAAGAAGGCTTGAGTTGAGGTTATCTTTGAAAGCATTAAGAACCCATGGGGATTGAGTCATGGTATATGTTGAGAATATTGTGCTTTTAGTGCCTTGTGATTTGTCTGCACTTGATTTGCAGTTTTGTTTATGTTTGGTGCATGGCCATGCCACTTTATTTGTGGTGCCATATTGCTATTGGTTTTCATGGTTTTCTTCTTATTTGTTTCTTATTCTTTCCTTTTATGTTTTGATGGCCTTGGGAATTTTTGGGAAAGAGGAAAGTTAATGGAGCTCGGGGAGAGTTGAATGAGACCCAATAGGTAATGTAAGACCTGGATGAAGCTCGGTACATGAGTAAAGGGCAGTTGAAGGCAAGAATATGATAGACAGTTGGATTGGTTGGGTCAATTGGGGTAAATGGATGGTGGCAAGACGAACATGAGAAAGGTAATCAGGAAAGGTAAGGTGAATGGATTTGAGGCATCAAATGTCTTGGATATGTTGGGAATTGTTATTCTCAAGGTTGTGCATGTTGTGCACAGATAAAGGGAGTTCTCTTAACCTTGACCTTACGATATTTGGTAATTGTGTTGTGATTATGATTATGTTGATGCCTATATATGTATACATGTATGTATGTATGCTATTATTTAACAGGGTCGTAAGGACCATGATTTCTTTATGCTAATATTTATATGTATATATGTGTGTATGTATGTATGTCTTTGTCAAACAAGGTCATTAGGGATCATGCTTGTGGAAGAATGATTGCTTATGCAGGTGAATGTAATGAAGAAGTTCTTGGTGATATGAGGAATCAAGTGGGAAGGGTAGTCCCGATAGATCTATGAGGCTAATATCTTGTGGATATGAGTTGATATTATGTGCTTACACTATGCCTATTTTTATGTTATGGATAGGCTATCCTTAGGGATACATCAACGAAGTGAAAGCAGTGTGATTTGCGACATGCTAGGACAAATATGGATAAGACAATAGAATCAATGTTGCTTGGTAGAGTCAATGTGGTCTCTGGATGTGCAATACTACTATTGTGAATATTTTGTACATGATGTACCTGTGGTGTTGCGTACATGTGGTACGTTGCGCATGTTGCATATGCATTGTTGTGTACATATGGTGTTGTGTGCATGTTGCATATGTGGTGTGGTGTATATATGGTGCAGTGTACATGTTGTATATGCAGTGATGTGTATGTATGGTGTTGTGTACATGTATATGTGGTGTTGTGTACGTATGGTGTTGTGTACATATGGTGTTGTGTACATGTTGTATATGTGGTGTTGTGTACATGGTTTTGTCTGCATGTTGTATATGTGGTGTTGTGTACATATGGTGTTGTGTGCATGTTGTAGATCTGGTGTTATGTGCATGTTGTAGATCTGGTGTTGTGTGCATGTGGTGATGTGTACCTGTGGTACATGTGTTGTTGTGTGCATGTGGTGCTTTGTACACGTTGTGTAGGTGGTGTTGTGTACACATTATGCAGGTGGAACTATGTACATGTGGTATTGTGTACACGTTGTGCATGTGGTGTTATGTACATGTGGTACTTTGTACATGTTGTGTAGGTGGTTTTGTGTACATGTTGTGCAGGTGAAGTTATGTATATGTGGTGTTATGTACACGTTGTGCAGGTGGCGTTGTGTACATGTCGTATGCATTGTGTTGTGCACATGTGGTGTTGGGTTATGTGTATTTTGTAGTCATTATATCATGACATGTGTATTATTTGTGTTTTACTCTTTGTATGTGTATGTATTATGTTGTACACAAAGCATAGGTGTATGTGTTTTGTAGTATGTAGGGTGTAGGTGTATGCATTGTGTTGTATTCAAGGTGTAGGTGCATGTATTGTGTGGTGTTGTAGTCCATGTGTGGGTGTATGCATGTGATATACACTATGTGTATGTGTACGTGATTGAAGAGAAGAAAAGGAAGTGGGTGCTTGTCGGGTTTGGCAACTGATTCAGTGTGTGTATAGAAAGGATAAAGGATAAAGGTAGAAGCAAAGGACTGATTGAAGGATAAGTATCAATATTTTATTTGAGTTTTAATTATGCATGTGATATATGACTTTGATTTATGATGGTTACATGTGATCTATGATTTTGATTTATTATGGTTGAGTTTTGAGCTAACCTGATGTGATATGTTTATACATGATGATTTATTTATTTATTTATTTTTATTTATTATTGGTAGGTAGCACCCACAGGGGATTTGAACTAGTGACCTATCGCAAGGGGTGCCTTAACAGTGCACCCATTCATCGCCAATCCAAAGCCCCGTGGGCAATTTATACATGATGATTTGATCAAAAGCTAGTTTGACTTATTGTGATAGGAAGAAAATAGGATTGCAAGTGTATCGTATTGACGATCTACCAATGAGGTATGATTTGAATTATTTCAATTTATTTTTAATGTAATGGAATTATGTGCTTGTTACCGGAAAGCATGGAAATGCCCAGTTTGGGTGGTGTTGTAGTTGCTACAACTACCCATTCAAAAAACATTCCCATGCATTGAATTTGGAGCCTACCTTCTGTCCACAAGGAACTGTGATCCGAATTGGATCATTATATTGTTTTTCATCCATCTCGATGCATTTGGAGTGGAAAAAGTGGAGGAATCAACTCATGGGACCATTTTTACTAGTGGGACCTAGTTTGGAAAAACGGGGTTTGAAACCTTCTGGGAGCATTTTGAGGCATCAAACGATGTTTTTTGGGGGTAAAACTTTGTAACTTTATCACCACACCTTTTCATGTTATTCTACACACATATATGTTTCCAACGGTGCAAGAAGCACGTCAATCAAAGTCTCATTAGAGAAAATTTTAACCTAAAATTGGTCGCCTAAGGAAAAATAATAAAACAATTGTTAACATAATAAAATAAGAGTTATGAATTTTGGAGGGAAAAGAAGAAAACTATTTTTTAATTGTATGTTTGGCTTATCTTCTTATAGGTTTACTCAAAATTCAAGTATAGACACTCATTGAATGCATAATCTAATTCCACATCCAATGAGTATCCATTATGCATACTTTTGAGAAGACCCACATTGATAAAAATTGTAGATACATTAAAAAACGTGTTGGACACACTTTTTTAATGTATCTAAACTTTTTACCAATTTGGGTATCCTCAAAAGTATGCATAATGGGTACCCAATCGATGCGGAATTTAATTCTGCATCCAACAAGTGTCTACACTTCAAGTTTGAGTAAACCCACAAGGAGATAAGCCAAAAATACAATTAAAAAAAGTCGTTTTTCTTCTTTTCCCTCCAAAATATTTACATGTACCTATTTTTAAATTTAAAGGATTTTTATTGGTTTACATATTATGACACGGAAATTACGTGAAAATTTCATGGGCACTTTTAGGTTAAAATTTCACTAATGGTATGCAAACGTTATGCCACATAGAAGTTGACCTTCCTATTTTCACACCTATAGTTTGGGAGGATGTCATGTCAACCCCCATTAATCATGGAAAAAGGGATGGGCACATGTTTGTGATGTAAAAGACTCTAGAAAATTCTATTTTGTAACTCTAGTTAAGAGTTGATGTAGTCAAACTTAACCACTAGTAGGCTATCGGGTTGTGTTATAACCAGACCAATAGGAGGAAGAGGCATTTCATTATTTCGAGAGAATTTTGTTCCATGATTGAGCAACTATAGCCATGAGATATAGGAGGTAGAGCACATAAAGAGGATTTGTGCACTGTAGTAGCCCACGGACCACAAGCATTACTTCTTTGTCCCTGCAACCATATTTCCAAATAGAGAAAAAGAGTGAAATGACCTCACCTTCTAGCAAGGTTTTCTCTCGAAAGGGTTTCCCAGAGAGCATATCTCGTTTCTTGTGTGTGTGTGTGTGCTTATTTTGTTGTTCTCTCATTTTCTGCATAATTTCCATTAACATGCATCCACTAATTACAGTTAAATCCACAGATCTTAAGGTTTAATAAATTGTAATAGTGTATAATTTTCAAAGTTTTAATATAATATTATTAGATCTGTTGTGACGAACTGAACTATCCAGTGCAATATCCACCATAATTTATGGATCAAACTATCTTTCACTATCATCAAGTATTCGTGTTGATGTTGGAGACTTATCTTTGCAGGTAGTGCTTGTGATGTTTTGTTTTGACCCTCATTTGAACTTTTTCTAGCACAAGCCATCTCCTGCCTTGACCTTGCAATACTGTTGGCCTTCCCTCTTGAAACTGCGCAATCCACTATCTCTAGAAATTACGCTAGGCCTTAAGAATCACAACTTCACAATCATGGAAGGTGCTAGTCTTGAGCTTAGAAATTGTGCAAGAGCTTCCTTCCTCTTAGAAACTGTGCAATTCACCAAGGCAAGGCATTGTGTAATCCCTTGAGCCTAGGAATTGTGCAATCCCTTCTGCTAGTGTGAACGGGAAGTTTCTCAAAAGAGTAGATTTAATCTTCTTAAAAAATAGTAGTTGTAGAATTAATGTGTGGTTAAGTCCACTAAGCTGTTAATTATGAATTTTAGACAAGCGACGCTTTTTCCTTAATTTTAGGCATGTGCATCGAAAACCCTAACCCGATAATATGTATATAATAGATGCCTCTAGAGCTCATTTTCACATTTGATCTTGGAGCTCTAGCCTTCCTAACAAGATCAAGGAACTTTCAACCAACTTTGCAGCGATTTTTTGGATGAGTTTTAGATGTGTCGCTTTTTGTCGCGTTTTTTGTCACTTTTGCTTCTATGAGTCCTATTCTGCCTATTTCTTTTCATAGTAGCTAGTGTTTTAACTAGTATTATCTTGTACAAGTGTTGATTCAGTCGGTCATTCAAAATTTCTAAGTGTCAATTGGTCATTCACATTTCGAAGTGTCGCAATAAATTCTTGTTTTTTCCCACTAACAGTTGTTGTTGTTGGGTCACTTACTGCATTTTCGTTTTTCCTTTTGCATGCTTATTACTAGCACTTAGTTTTCATTGATATATATTTCCCATAACCCAATCCACCTTCCTTCCTACGCCAACACTCATATATGATCTTTTCTCTCTCCTTCCCAGGAAGATCTGTGTAATCATGACCAACAGTTTCCCTCCCCAACTACACAATTCACATTCTTTGGACTCAAGCCTCATGCTTGGCCTTTGGGACTATGCAATGCATGATCAATGGCTTTCCCAACTGTGCATTGTGCAGTGTCAAGCCTCATTCCTCAACCCTGGCCACTTTGATAGTGTAATGTGCAGTCTCTTCCTTCAGGCTGCCTGGATAGGACTACACATTACACAATCTCAAGCCTCTAGTTGTCACCTTGTCTACTGATACTACGTAACATGCAATTCATGAACCTAGTCCCTCACCCCCAGTCCATAAATTGTGCAATCCTTCCCTTCAGTCTCTAAGTTGTTGTCTTGATCTTGCATAATAAATTGTTTTTCTTAAGCTAATTGCACTTTCCATGAGTGCATCTTGTGAAACAAGGACTACATCTTTTGAGATTATCTCTCTCTATTAGTTGTTGACACCATGGCACCAAAGAGATCTGCCTCCAAAGATACCACAGAAAGTAGCACCGATGAAGCAATTGAAAGCACCCCGGTCACCATGGAGTTTTTCTCAGAAACTCAACTGTTCATTGAGAATGATTCAAATAACATGCACACAGTGAAGGATGCATTCACGAAAAATAATTACAAAGTAGATCTTGAAGACAAGTAGTTTTATATTAATGTCTAGAAGTCATGATTGCATAATATTGCATGTAGGTATCCAAATTTCTCTTGTGCATACATTATGAAATGGATCTTGTCACATATTGATTCAAAGAACATGATCCTCAGCGGTGTCAGCGGACAAAGGCTAGCCTTATTTGTGGCACCTGATTTTATGATTAAGTATTACGTACCTATGTAAGAAGCCTACATGGATTCTCACTTATACGTAGTCACCAGGTACCTCAGCACTAAATATGTCATAAAAGGTTGGGTGAAAGAGCCATCAAAATTCCGATAGACACCCAACAACACTTACAAGACCAAATCTCTCATAAAATCATTCTAGTCTTTGGTTGTTCTATGTTGTCGAATCTACGGTCAAAAGAGTATTGAGACCTTTCTCGAAGGTTGGGAACTCCTACTACATCAGGTGGTGAATTATGGGAAAGAATTCAATTGGTCAGAACTATTGGCTCAAAAATTAAAGATCCATGTAACCAATTCCGAGAACCCTCCCAAAGACAAGTAGTCCAGATTCTACATATCCGCATACTTGTTGGATGCGATATGCATTCAGAACGATTTTCCTGGCATGAAGTAGACTTGGTCACCAAAGGAATCTGTTGTCCACATTTACTACAAAGTTCTTTCAGAGTGCAATATAGGGGAGTTGTGGAGAATTTGAATGCTCATTTCCTCATACCATTGTACCAAATTATCTTTGAGGAAGATCCATCTTGCATGTTCCAAGAGGAAATGGAAGTAGTAGCCGAACTTGTCGACTTGTTTGCCTCACTAGATGGCACTTACGTTAGGATATTTGTGGCACTTACGTTAGGATATTTGGTGGTCATAAGTCTTCACGTTTGTTTTCGATGTATGCCACCAATAAATTTTTCATCCAGGATGTAGCTTATCATATTTCCATAGGTTTATCAGTAGTTTTTCAAAGGAATAAGAATGCCCCTTGGCCCACTCTTCCTTGGAAAATTAGATAGTACAAGATTAAGAATCTGAAGGCTACAAAGACAGAGGGAAAATAACTAGGGAAGTTTGAGTTCAGTCTTATGGAATATCATTTGTATGATCATAGAAGCATTTGCAAGCAACACTGTACAAATGTACATTTCAACTGGCCAACTGAGAATTTTTCCAGACCGGAGGAGGAAAAGATTAAGAATTGTCATAATGCCTCCAAGCCGCATGCCCCAATCAGCTTTTCAGGTACATCACAAGTTACTCCTTAACAAGAAGCAGCTCTAGAAGTAGAAACATCAGAGAGGTGTAACCCAGTGCGCAGAAAGGGGAAGCAGAAGGTTGTTCATAGTCAAATAGAAGAACAAATCTGCAAATGGAAATCAAACCCAATCATCTTGAAAGTGGCCATAAAAAGAAAAAGAAAGAGGAAGAAGAAGAATTAAGAGGAATAATTAAGGTAGAAGGAAGAGCAAGAACAAAAAGAAAAAGAAAAGAGGCATAGAAAAGAAGAAGAAAAGTAGAAGAAAGAGGAGGAAGAAATAACTCTGAAGCAAGACAAAGAAGAGGAACATAGTCGTATACTTGAAGAAGAAAACAAAAAACTCTGGGATAAAGAACTTTCCCAGGAAATTAAATACTTGATAGTGATCCAAGACATGGAGGCAGAGTTGGAGAAGTAAAATCAAGATGTGATCTTATTCCTTCCACACAACAAATCACCACTCAACCTCCATCTCCTCCTATGGAAGGGCAACATCTAGGTGAGGAAGAGGAAATTTCTGCTCTTGATGAAGGTTTGGTGATGGTACCTACAGTATAAATTATAATGAGATGCAGAAGAATATTATATAGGAAAGTAAGAAGCACTTCCCAAATGACCTCATACATCCTGCTTTTATAAAATAAAAGGTGATCGTGATGGATACCAAGAATAATGCAGAAGCTATTGCCACAACCAACTTGGCCTTCACAAGAGCCTCCAAGTCAAACACATAGTATTTGATGGCCAAGAAAAAACAAATGGAAAAGAACTTACAGGTTGCAAGGAAATATATTGAACAACTTTAGGAAGAGGTTTAGAAAGCATCTCTCGCGCAAGTGTACTTAGAAGAACTCAAGGCGGCCATACATGGTGAAGTATCGACATTGGGAGACACTATGAGGAACCTCTATGAGGATTTAGTCACCATGCAAAAAGAAATTCTTTGCCAGCATGACATGCAACAAAAATTTAGAGAAATTATAATTCTCTCAAGGTTTTCCATGTAGCCAGCGTTGTTTTGCATAAGTGGGGAATGCAATATAAAAGCGCATCTCTTCAGTTGGTAAAGAAGACAAGGAAACAAGCCGAGTTGGAGAAGGAAAAAGTTAAGATGCTCATCCAAAGTAGTAAGAAACTTAGAACTTTCATCACCAACATTTAGTCCTCTTATGCAATGTTGTATAATAGTGTGGATTTTGCAGTGAAGTCACACAATATCCCTTCAGTCGGTACACTCATTGAATCTAAAGGAAGAAAGAAAGTTTGACAAGAAGTGGAGGAAAACTTGGACCGGTTCAAGAAGGTTGCTAACAAGGGAGATTTAGAGGTGGAAATGCATGATATGCATAAGGATACTGATGGCCTTTCCAAGATAAACAACATGTTGTTCTTGTTAAAGAATAAAAAACAAATTGGCTTCAAGACCGTGTACCTAGATGCAATGGAGGCAAGAGTTTTCTTCTAGCCTAATTCCTTGCAAATTTTGGGGAAGTCATCATACAATATAAAGTTTGGAATCTCTATGTGACTTAAAAGCTACAATTTGAAGTGCTTGAGCTGGATTTTCCCCAAACTCAAGCTTGATATGTTTTTTGTTTTATTAGGCTTGTTTAGTTGACTCTTCCCAATTTTGTCCTAAATGGGTATGAGCAATATTGTAATATTATATTTGTAACTAATTTGTAAGTGAAATTCCATGTGTTAATCATGGGATGTGAAAAGTCATTTTGTAAGGAAGTAAAAAGTCATGGTTGAAAGAAGTCCAAGATTCATGAGGGAAGTCTAAGAGTCACAAAGGGGAGATGACTAGTCATCTCATTTGTTATAAATATACCCTCATAACTCATGTAAAGGGATTTTGGCCCGTCTTTTGCCAGGATTGAAAGCTAGGGATTTTTGTCAAGAGCCTTAGCTTCTCCTTTAGCATAGAGGGAGTATCTTTATTTGGAGGAGCACATGTTGGCTTCATGTTCCACTATTGGGGCTAGTGGTTGTCAATTGTATATGTATGTTTAGGACTTTCACAAAAATAAAAGCTTGGAGTCAACACATTTTCATGCATATGTTGTGACTATAGTAGGACTATTATTGTTATGTTTAGAATATATGTTATTTAATTTATGCTAAATCTTATGAACTAATTCATTTGCATTAGTATGAATCTTGTTGAATGCATGTTATTATGTATTTCAATCATGGTTATCTTGTGAACTATTTTACAGGCTAACTTGTGATCCCTTTTATTCTTGTGTTTTCCTTTCAAGCTACGTACTATTACAAGCTTTTAAGGGGCTCACTTACTTCCCCTTTGTTGTGGTAGAACCTCTCATGCATTGCAATTAACTCTTCATAGAGTTATACACTTGTCTCACCAAAGTCACAAGTACATCATTCCATGTGTCATCGCAGCCAAGGCATACCACTAAAACGCACTATTTTGAAAACCGAGTTGTATTCTAGACGGGGCTACCACACCAAATGGTGTGAGGTATGTTTGGGACCTCATATCGAGGAGACCCCCTTGAATGTTGGCAGGTCCAGCACTGCCAACATTTATGGTGCTAGAAGGAGGTCCAGATGACAAACTAAGCCTGTGAAATCTATTTGAAATTTCCTTATCATTAACAGCTTCTTCCCAAATGTTAACCCTTTCATGTTTTTCCAAAACTGCAAACCTAAAAGTTCCCATGGGAATAATCCATGAATTTCCTAATTTAAATTATTATGGTGAGGATGGAAAAACCATTCTCGAGCACACAACTCATTTTTTTGAATTCTACACTCATCTTAAAATTCATTGTGAAGAAATTTCTTGCAAGTTGTTCACCCTCACATTCTTGCAAAGCCTATCTAAGTCTACACTTATTACATCCAAGGGCTCGGATTAAACTGTTGAGCTCCTTTTTCACTCTACCTATCTACTTATCTGCCAAGATTACACTATTTGGTCAGATATTTATTCTCTATTTCTACAACATGAAATTGAAATATGAACTAGCCAAGTTTAAACTGTTTGGCTATTCAAGAATTGTGGCATAAGTAACAAGCTGCACACAATTGTTTATTACACAAAGTGAAAAAGTAGTGGCATTTAGACTTGCACACTTTCCTGGTCTTTCTTTTATTGGGGTTCATTTTCTTTCATTTTTTGACCATTTTTATTCTTTTTACCCTTTGATTTTTCTTTTAGGGTATACCCTCTTTACATTTTTTTATTTTTTATTTTTTTGAAAATATGGAAAACCTTTGCAACAAGAAAAGGTATGAATATCTTACATAGTTCATCAAGTCAATCATGACATACGACACTTATTGGTATAGGGGTCTAACAGTTCCTGAGGAGGTTTAAATTTGCAACCTCATTGTATCATGATTTCTTCTGGATCTGGAATATATCATTCAATGGTTTGAGATTGGAGTATGCCTTGGAAGGAAGCCAAAATTTTATTTCCTGGAAAGACTGCATGGAGATAGTGCTTGGTGACAATGGCTTTCTAGAATACATCATGTTAGATATTGAAAAACCAGTAGAATTTGACACACATAACCTAGCCCAATTGAAGAAAGATGTGGCGAAGGCGAGGAGAATAATTCTAGAGGGAGTGAGAGATCACATTGTCTCAAATATCCATGGGAAAGAAATTGCTTTTGCAATGTGGAAGGGGCTGACTGAGATATTCGAGAATAGTAGTGACCATATGAAATTGGCCCTCAAAGATAAACTTCAAAAAATTAATATGGAGAAGAATGATATTATTCCATAGTATCTCACCATATTTACACAAGTTCAAGATGAGCTTGGAGGGGTTGGTGTGAATATTGTAGAAGAGGAACTGGTGAGCCTAGCTCTTTTATGCCTTCCCAAAAGCTGGCATATCTATGAGAACTTGGTGAACATGAGGGAGAATTTATCGAATTGGGAAAGTTTATGGTCCAATTTGGCACAAGAAGGGATCAGGTGAAATACCAAAGATGGAAGTTCATTCAAGGGAGAGGATGAAGAAAAGTTTGCATTGCTTGGAAAGGGAAAGAAAGGCAAAGGGAATAAATCTCAAACCAAACTAGATTTAAGCCAAGGGGGTAAGAAGAAAGACTTGTCCAAAATAAAATGCTTCAATTATCATGAATTTGGGCACTATGCTACAAAGTGTCCAAAAAAAAGTCTAGTAATAAAAACTCAGGAGGAGTAGCAGGTGAATAATTCGCTTCACAATTCAAGCTAAACTACACTCTTATCACATGCATGGCCAAAACTATGATGGGGAGTGTGTGGTACTTGGATTTGGGTGCCTCGTTCCACATGACATGGTGTACAAAGTTTTTTAATGACCTAGGAAATATCTCCATATGCATATTGAGCTTGCAGACAACGGAAGGTATAGTGCTACTAGGATTGACAAAGTAACCTTTAAGAGGGAGTCAAGATCCCCTCTTCACCTCAAAGATGTCATGTTTGTTCCAGACCTAAAGAAAAACCTCATCTCTGTAGCACTTTTGGAAGACCACAACTATGATATAATCTTCAGTAAAGGTAAAGCCTTTCTGAGGCACATAGCTTCTAGAAAGGTGAAGCAGATCAATGTTCATGTGAAGAACCCGTATAAAATTGATGTGATAGTTTGTTTTGCATTAACCAGTAAAGAAAAAAATCCATAGTCGTGATGTTAGTGAGCTATGGCACAGGAGATTGGGCCATTTCCATCATTGTGCCATAAAAATAATGTAGCAAATAACCACTTGTCTCCCTAAAGGATCACTTGACCAGCAAGATGTGTGCAAGGGTTGTACCTTGGGTAAGTATGTGAAATACACATTCCATGATTGAGATAGCAAAGAACATGCAGTCTTGGAGATATTCCACTATGATGTTTGTGGACCCTTCTTGATAACCTCTACTGCAAACCATATGTACTATGTTATTTTTATTGATGATTTCTCAAGAACGTGCTAGATCTTCTTCATCGGAAGAAGGATGAGGAATTCTGTAAATTTGTAGATTTCAAGGCAGTAGTTGAGAAAGAGATCAACAAGAAGGTGAAGGCTCTCAGGAGCGACAATGGAGGTGAGTATATTTCAAATCACTTCAAGGATTTTTGTGTGAAATAAGGCATTTAAAGAGAACTGAAATCTCCCCACAACTCATAGTAGAATGGGGTAGTTGAAAGAAAGAATCAGAGCATTGTGGGAGTTGTGAGAGCTATGCTATAAGACCAAGGCCTACCAGTGCTTTTGTCGGAAGAGGCATGTACCAATGTAGTCTACTTGCAAAATCAAAGACCTCATCAAATTTTTGATATGATTACACTGGAGGAGGCTTTCTTGGGGAGAAAGCTAGATGTGTCTCACTTCAAAAAATTTGGAGCCTCTATTTACTGCCATGTCTCCAAAGATTTGAGGAAGAAGCTTGAGCTAACAAAAAAGTTGGGAGTTTTTTTTTTTTACACCAAAACTCCACATAACTACCGGGTGTACTTACCTTCCCTCAGAATGACATTTGTGCGCAGGGATGTAAGGTTTGATGAGGAGAAAGCAATGAGATGATCTCTTGAGAGGGAGCTTCAAATCCCACCAGAAAAGGAGATTTTAGCTTCAAAAGAAGAGCCTTAGGAAATTGTGGAGTAGCCACAAATGGAGTATCAGAGAGGAGGTAGTGTGGAGACATCCACTCAAGAAGAACCATCCAGAGAAGGTAGAAAGAGAACGAGGGAAGTTGATAGATTGGTGCAAGATGCGAAGGAGAATGTGGGAGCTCCTTCAAATTTACGTAGGCAAAGGAGGTCACCTGAGAGGTACACTGGATACATGGATCTAAAGATTGAGCTTATAGAGACTGAGCCATACTCTTTTGAGGAAGAATTTGAGAAACCAATTTGGGTTGATCCTATGGTGGAAGAATATGAATCCATCATGAAGAACAATGTTTGGGAAGTGGTCCCAAGACTAGCAGATAAATCAGTTATGGGTTTGACATGGATCTTCAGGGTTAAGCATGCAATAGAAAGAAGAATAGAGAAGTATAAGACCATATTTGTAGCCAAAGTATTCTCTCAAGTTGAGGGAATTTTCTATGAGGAAATCGTTGCTCCCGTAGCAAGGTATTCATCCATTAGATCAATTCTTGCACTAGTTGTGCAAATCGGATGGAAGATCCATCAAATGGATGTAAAAATAACATTTCTCAATGGTGTTATTGAGGAGGAAGTGTACATCGAGAAACCAAAAGGTTTTGATACATTTGATCGAGAGTCTCATGTGTGCAGGCTCAAGCGAGCATTGTACAGTCTCAAGCAGGCACCCCGAGCTTGGCACACTCGGATTGATAGTTATCTCACTGGATTATGTTTCGCCAAAAGTGAAGCGTATGAGAACCTATGTCATATTTTGGTAAAAGGTAAATTTCTTATTGTTGTTTTATATGTTGATGATTTAATATTGAAAGGTGATGAGTATTTGATCAGCTCTTGTAAGGAGGACCTTCCAAGGAAATTTTAGATGAAGGACATGGGTCTCATGCACTACTTCCTCATGCTAGAAGTATGGAAAGGTGATTTGGAATTAGTTTTGTCTCAAGGCAAGTATGGCACTCAGATATCGCAGAAATTTTACATGGAGAGTTGTAAGCCCATGAAGACACCTCTAGCGACCAACTAGAGGAAGGAGAATGCCACTTCAGGTGAAGAGTTGATGCTACCATTTACTAGAAGCTAGTGGGTTCAATGATGTATCTTTTGACCACTCGACCAGGTATGTTCTATGCAGTCAATCAGCTGAGCCAAGCTATGGTAAGGTCGACAAAATTGTATTGGAAGGTAGAAAATCATGTCTTACGGTACCTCAAAGGTACTACCCAATGTGGATTATGGTAAAAATAGACAGAGGGAGTGAAGATGTGTGGCTTCATAGATGCCACACATTAGGTGGTACTAATCCATCAGAATGAAATAGTACTTTAGGTGGGAATTTCAATGTTGGGTCTGCAACAATTTCTTGGTATAGCAAGAAGCAGAGGTCTGTGGCACTCAGCTTGGAAGAAGTTGAATACATGGTTGCATGTCAAGAAGCATTTGAGGCGATCTGGATGAGAAAGATATTTGTGGGTTTGTTTTGCTAGGAGATGGATCCAGATATGATCAATTGTGATAATCATAGTTGCATTAAGCTCTCTGAGAATCTAGTATTTCATGATCGATCTAAGAATTATATATAATTTATATATTATATATATATATAGTATATAATATATTATATATAATAGTATATAATATATATATAATATTAATATATATAGATATTATATTAATATAATAGATGTAATTATTATATATTGAATATATTTATAATATATATAATATATATATATATATATATATATAATGTATATATATATATATATATATATTAATATATATATAATATATATTATACATGGTATAATCATTTATGGGATTGTGTGCAAAGGAGGATAATGTTGCTACAATACATTTCGACATTGGAACAAGATGCTGACATCTTAACAAAGGCTTTGTCAAGAGGGAAGTTTGAACTCCATAGGTACATGATAGTGGTGGTTGAAAATCCCTTTCTTTCTAAGAGGGAGTGTTGAGAAGTGTAGCGAGAATGTCTCAAATTGACTTTGCCTTGGTCAAATTAAGAAAATTCGAATTTCTAAATCAACAGACAACTTGGAGGTAGTTAAGTGAGGTGACATGACTCTTGTCACTTAGTTAGCTCAGTAAATTTGAGTTAGAGGGCTTGGAGTTCAGTTATGCATATGTGGTTGCTAATTTGTGTTGGTTTGAGGGGGCTTGACCCAGGTTCAGAGTGTGTTGTTCACCAACAAAACCCTCCACTACTATCCCTTTCATTCTACAAATATCGCACCAAAAACCTGGATTTACTGGATTAGGTGCTCCACTAGCAGTATAATCTCTGAACACTAGGCATTGATCCTTATAATGACCCTCTTCTTTGCATTTTGTACACCATACTTATGATATTTCTGGTCTATCTTCTTTACCCTTCTTCAGATCCTGCAATTCCAAGGTCAGATTGGCTAGCTGACTTTGTATCTGCTACACTCCTGCATGTGGATCTCCAATCGGTGAAGCTTCTAGCTTCATTGCAATCTCCAATTCTTCAGCTTGAGTCATGATCTTCTATTGCTTCAAAGGTAATCTAATATGTGGTAGTAGCGTGGTTATGAACTATTCTTTGTGTTGTTGTGGGGGTATTTCAAAGCTCACTTGATCCATCAAAACCTTGAATAGCTGATCCAACTCCCACACAGATTCATTCGATGCTTGCTTGATCTCTTTTAGCTCTGTGATACACTATGATTCTGATTTTGACTTCTTAAGTTATGACACCAATGCTTGCTTAATTTCATTAAATGTAACATTTTACTTACTCACAGAGTATTTCATATACCATGTCACTGCTCTCTCCCACAGTGATGTAACGAGTTGCACCTTCTTTACATCATCATTATTAATATGTCTCATCGTCCATACTACATCAGCTACAAACCAAAATTGATCACGGTCCTCTAATCCCAGTCCTTTAAAGATAGGTAGCTTAATGTCATCAACCATTCTTCTTCTTCTTCTTAAGGGGCTAGGTGGAGGTGGAGGTGGAGGTGTAGGGGACGTATGGGGAGGGGGATGGGATGTGATGGGGTTAGATGGATGTAGGTTTACTTCTTCCTTCTTTTCTCTCAGATCCTAACAGAGGGCTATAGTCAGTCTCAATATAGTTCTTTGGCTATGTTCTATAGCGCTTCCCACTTCGCATAGCTCCAGGTTTTGATTTATTTCTTATTTTCCCAAACGTTAATTTGACTACATCCGCATAATCCCCTTTTCACACAATAACATCTTAACCCAAAGCTTTAGATAATTTAAGAACTTACATCATGGTCCTTTGAAGAATCTTCGTTCAACTTTTCTATACGACATGATCTCGTCGATTTCAAACTCAGAGATAAATCCTCCCAAAATGTTATCGATCCAAAAATCATACAACCCCTGAGATACTTTTATCGATTCTCTTGACCCATCGTAGCAAATCAAGATTCCACTCCTTAGGTTCATCACCTTTGAAACAGTTCTTATGCTACATCAACTTAGATACCCACTCTTACAATTCAATGTGGAACAAAACAAAGAAGATTTCATATTTCTCTTCATAAATTTATTTATGCAACTAGGCTTTAGTCGATAATCTAGGTTTTCTGTTTTCTTTTTCTGCAAATTCTCTTTCTTTCTGTTCAACCCACTCCTGAATATATTTCTTCGACGAACGTCAAAACATATCCCTTAAACAAATCATGGTCCCAACAACGAAACCATTTGTTGGTTTGAGGGGGTTTGACCCAGGTTCAGAGTGTGTTGTGCACTAAAACAACCCTCAAGTACTGGCCCTTTTGGCAACGACTTACAAGCAGATCACAATCTCACCCGAAATAGTTATGGGAAGTTGCAGAACAAAGCTTTTGCAACCGATGGGATACCCATGAATTAGCGTTGTGTATTTACTTCTACTTTATAATGATCTTATGAATTTTCATGCATAAGAACTTCGCACATATGATTAGTTGAACAGATTCACATTAAATCCATAAAATATAACAAATAATAGTATATCTTATATTTCTTCGTATAATTTAGTGAGAAACATGCATAACCAAATACCTAACAATAGACAATACACATATAAGAGATATAATACTTCGCCAAAAATTCTTTTTTATTAATATAAATATTTAGTACATGTACTTCTTCGACCTGCACACCCAGTTGCAGGTGGTCTACACTACTCTTTCAGGCCTCCGCGCACTCAGCCGTGGAGCCTTACCCAAAACTACATACTACAAATGTGAATACAGAGGTTCAATTCACTTATGATGACATTACCTTATCTCCCCTGATTACAAAGTATTACATCTCCTTATATACATTTCATCTTTACAAAAACCATGGTCCACATACCATGGATCCACAAAACAAGGAATAATACCCGATTCCCATTACAAAATAAGGGATTTTTCCCATCCCCAAATCCCTAAAATACTTCGCGATGAATATATCTTCGTCAGCTATGCATTGTCCGCTCCTTCTTTTATGGGGTCTTTTACCCAAAAATTGGACCAAGTTGGGTCATGCCCAAAAATTTGTAGCAATCCCATTATGTTATTTCTATTTGTATTCAGTTAAACTAGTTCTAATTGTTGATAGAACTAGTTGGGGGTCAGTTGTGCAGTGGGGCAATAGTCTAACTCAGTGATCATCCAATTAATTGATCAATCAACCAAAAATAGCTAGTGCATGTAGAGAGTTTGAGTTCCCCAGTTGTGGTGAGGATTCCAAGGCAATGTAACATCATTTGTAGACTAGTCTTGAGTGTACAGGTGTTGCATGTGATCAGAGATCCAACCTTGGGAAGTACACAATCAATCGGAGGAAAATTCCTAAAAAATAGGGGCCTAATTCCTCAAGATTTGTGCAAGCAAAAAGTGGCTCAAGAAGAGATATAAATTGACCAATTCTGGGTCATAGCCTCTCATTGAGTAGAGATAAAGGTTATTCACTTATAGGTTGAGCTCAAAGCAGGCAAGAAATTGTACTACATTATCTATTCATTTGATTAATGCAAGCGGGCTTAAGGGTTTTTTACCAGTTGGTTTCCACTAGATAAATTTGTGTACTTGTGTATGTGATTGATGCATGTTTTTGAATGTTGTTCTAAATTGTGAATTAATTTCTGTAGAGCAATAGAGTAGAATTGTGTCTCTTGATTTAGATTAAATTTCTTGAGCAATTACAATTCTATCACCAAATTTCTATATTATCTACTTTATTATTCCAATACCAAAAAACATATTTAAATAATATATTAATTATTGTAATGCAATATTGATTTTGAATATACATTATTTAAAAATAGAATTTAAATAGAATTATAATTTTTTCATGTATAGTTAATATATACAGTAAAAAAGGTACAACGTTAATTTAATTTGTTTTGTTTTTCTTTTTCAATTACAAAAAGTAGTATACCTATCACTTTTCATCGAGGAGGTTTGGTTTAAGCTAGAGGGATTGTCCCTATATTTTTGAGCCTAATGCGACCACCCACCATCATGCTATGCAAGTTAACCAAGCTTCAAACCTAGGCAGGGTCCCAATATTGGTCAACAAATGGTTTTTGGTGTGAGTTATCCATTGTTTGACCTAACCTGATGCTGGGAAAAATATATGTAT
>APFE031757255.1:50171-63317 GCA_000404065.3 Pinus taeda
AAAGATGCTCACAGGAAATCAAAGCTTCTCTCAAGCCTTCTCCTCTGCCCTCCAAGCTCTTATTTCCTTGTGATGTTCCTTTGGGATGATCTTCTCCAACCAAGTGGAAAATTGATCTCACATCCTGTCAGAACTGCACAATCCTCAAGGAACCTTATTCCTTCTACATGCATGAGTTTTCTTTATAGGAAAACACATGCAACTGATAGTACATTGTCCTTGACTTTAATCTCAACTGGGTCTTTCTCAAAATAGACATGCATGAATTTCTGATGAGGGAATCTCCAGTTATTTGGAGTGCACTAGTTGAGTGCATGCATGCATCAATTCACTGTTAACTCTCTATTAGTTCCTCAAACAGTTTGGAACTAATTTAACTAGACTTAACTCAATAAACTGAGCTAACTAATTACAACTCAAATATAACTCAATCTTATCTCCTTAATTAAGGTATAATCTCCTTAATTTAAGGGATAACTCTTGCATGACTTCAGAAAGACTTCTAACTTGAATTTCTCCAACTAATTAATCCATAATGAATTAATTACTTATTTCCAAGCAGGTGGTGAGACTAAATTCAATTTTAATTCACAATTTTAATTCAAGGACAAATTAAAATTGGAATTTTCGGATTCTATTTTTATCATTTCTTGTTGCTATTTTCCACACTCCCTCTAAACAAGAAAGGAATTCAACTCGACCCTGATCGTGAACCATTGGAATGTTATGCATGCAACATTATGTCTAGTGTTGTTGCTCCAGCAACTCCAAAAACAAAAAAAACATCAATCCTGAATCAGTATGATGCATCTGCCATCAAAGTCTCTGACAACTATTGCCTATGTCAACTGAAAATTTGCGCTTTTGTTGACTCTGCCTTTCTACACTATTGTCAATCCTTTTTTGCACTCTTCAGTATCTGATTGCTCTAGCCTCTGTCACTTTGATCTCTGACTGCATCAATCCCACTGATTCCTCCCGCTATTATGTACTTTGGGCTCCCGTAGCAACGTACAATCCATGAGATAAAACCTCTCAATGGACCCTGCCCAATTTCAACGTTCTTGGGACTATAACTTCACATCGCCCCATTTCACACCTGGAGGTATGGTTGCATGTGATCCTTCTGCTCGGTCTCCTCTCTGCTTCTCCAATTGTGGCTCCTCCACAATTGTCTGAGACTTCTTTTGGGAATGCATGTTGAGAGGTAATTTACTCTCCCTCTCAACCACCAAGTCTCTAACATTTTCCTTGCTCCTCAAGGATTTGCATGCATCTTGAACTTCAAGAGCATACAGGTTATTAACTCGTGAACCAATCTATTTCACCTATCTCGTAGTGATGTGTCTAAGGAAAACCTTTCCCTTACTAAAGAAAACACCGTAGCCTTTGTCCTCCAACATCGCAATCGATACCAAGTTCTTCTTCAGTCCAAGCACATACTTCACATCTGTCAAAGTGATAGGAGCTCCATGTTCCCTCTGAAAAGCAACCGTGCCCATTCCTGAAACACTATACCTTTCATCGTCACCCATCTCTATGTGCTTCTTAAGGTCTTTCTCCTCCAAGGTACTAAATAAACTTTTATCGCCGGTCATGTGGAATGAGGCTCCACTGTCAAGATACCAAACATAACCCATCATCAATCACACCATGCATGTGATGAGGGTAAAGCCCATTTCGAACTAAGAGGCTAATGCCTTACCTTTCGATCCTTCCGAGGATCCCTTCTTGGACTTCTTCGATGGGAAATTAGTCACATAATGTCCCATCTCGTGACAATTAAAGCATCTCACTTTAGACTTGTCACCCTTCTTCCCTCCATGTGAAGAATTCGATTTTGAATGGGAAGCCTTCCCCTTCCCTTTCCTTGCCTTACTTGCTAAGGCCAGATTTTATTCATCATCATCCTTAGATGAAGAACAATCTTGTGTGCTCCTCGTGATCTCCTCCTGCATCAGATCCGACCATAGTCGTTCCCAATCCGGAAGTTTCTCCTTTCCATTCACAGAGTCCTGGTAGCTATTCTAGCTCTTTGGAAGGCCAAGGAGAGCGAGGCTCACCATATCATCATCAGCAGTAGTTATTCCCACACTACTAATCTCATCTCTACAGGTGGTGAGCTTGTTCAGATATGTGGAGATAATATCGCCTTGCTCCATCTTGATTCTTTGAAGCTTATCCTTGAGTGCCAATTTCCTCTGGTTGCTATTGTTCTGGTAGAGGTCCTTCAATGTCTTCCACATTCAATATGGAGTATCCTTCCCATGGAGACTCGATACAATATGGTCTCAAACTCCCTCAAGGATGATCCGTCTCGCCTTCGCCACACACTTCTTCCACTCAACCAACTCTTGTGCATTAGTTGAACCTGGATTTGGGATTTCTTGATCATTGGATTCCTTCAAGCCATTGTCTTCTAACACATCATCCATTCTATCTTTCCATGCTATGTAATTCGAGCTACCTTCCAAAGCGTACTTGAGTCTCAAGCCATAGAATGCCATTGGCCAACCTTGAAGTATGATAAGAATTCGATTTGCACTTGCAACCCTGAACTTCAAACTTCGAATTCTCTCCTTAGTATATTGTTCACATCTCCGATAAACTTGGCTCTAATACCATGTAGAAATTCTGCAAATTCTCTACAAATCTCGCTTCTAAGACTATGTAGAAAATATGATTGTAGATTAACCGGATAATGCAATATTATCAAAGCAAAATACTATAACCTACTTCTACTATCAATTTGCTTTATGGAAGCTTAAAGATCGAGCTGAATCAGAGCTGAACATCATAACCAGAAGAAGAAGAATCAATACATAATACACATGAAAATACTTTGGGGAAAGCCTCAGCTAAAAAACCCACTATCTCAAGGTGGAAATACATAGGAATTATATAAAGCCTTAGCTCTCACAGCTAGCCAGCGCTCAGTACAATCCTCACAAATACTCACAGGCAATCAAAGCTTCTCTCAAGCCTTCTCCTCTGCCCTCCAAGCTCCTATTTCCTTGTGTTGTTCCTCTGGGATTATCTTCTCCAACCAAGTGGAAAACTGATCTCACACCCTATCAGAACCGTGCAATCCTCAAGGAACCTTGTTCCTTCTGCATGCATGAGTTTTCTTTATAGGAAAACACATGTAATTGATAGTACATTGTCCTTGACTTTAATCTCAACTGGGTCTTTCTCATAATAGACATGCATGAGTTTTTGATGAAGGAACCTTCAGTTATCTGGAGTACACTAGTTGAGTGCATGCATGCATCAACTGAATATTAACTCTCTATTAGTTCCTCAAACAATTTGGAACTAATTTAACTGGACATAACTCAGTAAACTAAGCTAACTAATTACAACTCAAATATAACTCAATCTTATCTCCTTAATTAAGGATAATCTCCTTAATGTAAGGGATAACTCTTGCATGACTTCAGAAAGACTTCTAACTTGAATTTCTCCAGCTAATTAATCCATAATGAATTAATTAATTAATTCCAAGTAGCTGTGAGACTAAATTCGATTTTAATTCACAATTTTAATAGAAGGACAAATTAAAATTGGAATTTCTGGATTCTATTTTTATCATTTCTTGTTGCTATTTTCAACAGAAATGCATTCTAGAGCAAACAATAAAATAAAGAAGTCTCATGTGGTGGAATTTCTTCTAGAATGGTGCAAATGTACTAACCACAATTAGGTATAAAAAATGCACATCTAGTAATGAAATTGAGCTGAACAATTTGTCATTAGTAAAAGCAACTTAAAACTCAATTAATCTATTTGAGACTTAGGAATTACTTATTATAAGAAACTTTTTACCTCAAAATGTGTGTCAAATGGTTTGGGTTCAAAGAGGTTAAAAATCCATAATAACATGGGTAATATATAGTTATGAGTATAGTTATAAGTGATAAAAAGTATAAATTAAGCATTGAAAAACATGACAAAACAAGCCCCAACACCTAATGGGCTATAAATAGTAAATTTTTGATCTTATATTAGGACCTTAACCAATGGAAATAACTTATGAAACAAGCAATTGTTAAAGACTCTATGGGCTCACTCATTGACACCAAAAAAGTGTATCCACGTCTTTGATGGTGCTTTACAAGGAAACTTAGTTGAAGTTGGTAGTTGGTGAGTTATACTAAATAATGACAATAAAATGGTTGTGGTAATTTCTTTTTTTGGATATTTTTAATTTTTAAATTTTATCCATATTAGGTTGAGTTAAAGTTAAGGTTAGCTTAAACATTGGATGGGATAATGATTTGTCTAAATATTGGATATTGTCATGAGGATTTTGTCAGACTTATTCAATTTTAGATGCCCCTTAAAATAAGGTCACCCCCACAAATGGTTCCTACACTAAACCCCTCCTCTTGAGAATTGAACCTAGAACCTAAAAAGAACTAGCCACATGCAAATTAGTTGATTAGACCTCATAAATTAAACTTGTCTTTTAAATATTAAAAAAATGTCAATATTCATATACACTTGGTATCACACATAAAATTCTTCGATAAGTGAAAAGGTGTTTAGAATGTTTCTCCAATTGACAATGTTTGCAAATATATATTTAGTCTTGCAAAGTATTTGAAATTCCTAACTATGAGATACATTCACAATAGAAAAATGGTGATATTCAAGACAAGATAGGGTGATTTCTCCCCAAAATACAAATACATATCAACAAGATTATTTCTATGCTTTGGAAATAGATAATATTCGTTCCCCTTGTCTTGATGACCGATTTGGCATATTCCTCAAATCTAGGCATTATTTGGAAACATGGGCAAATTTTTCATTATAGGTAGATTTGTGTCAAAGAACTAAGTGTATATTCCAAACCATGATGAGTTTCAAGAAACGGTAAAAGATTTAACCAATTTTATATACTATGAACAAAACCAATGTTCTAGAAATTTCAAATCCACCTCCATTGCCTCAAGAATCGTGCCCAAAGTTTCTAGTCTATAACTTTTGACCTGTAAAAATATTTTAGTGTTGACACCTCACATGTGCGACATGGGTGCAATCTAAGTACTCTATAATTATTTTGACAGCTCGGGATTCAAAACCCATGTGGCAGAATTTCTTCGAGAATGGTGCAAATGTGCTAGCCATGATTGGCTATCAAAACTACACAGCTAGTATTGAAACTAAGCTAAAAAATGTGTCATTAGTAAAAACAACCTAAAACTCAATTGATCTGTTATAGACTTAGGAATCAATTATTATAAGAAAATTTGTATCTCAAAATGTGTGTCAAAAGGTTTGGGTTCAATGAGGTTAAAAATTCATAATTGCATGGGTAATATATGTTTATGGGCAAAGGTTATCAGCAATAGAAAGGTTAAATTATGTGTTGGAAAACATGACAAAATAGGAGCCCAACACCTGATGGGCTACAAAAGGAAAATTGTTGATCTTATATTAAGACCTTGGCCAATAATTATAACTTATGAAACAACCAATTGCTAAAGACTCTATATGGGCTCATTGACACCAAAAAGGTATATCCACATCTTTGATGGTGCTTTACAAGAAAAATTGGTTGAAGTTGATAGTTGGTGAGTAATACTAAATAATGAAAGTAAAATTGTTGTGGTATATTTGTTTTTTTTGGGATATTTTTAGTTTTTTACTTTTTTCATATTAGGTTGAGTTAAAGTTAGGATTAGCTTAAACATTGGATGGAAGAATGGTAGGTCTAAATATTGGATATTGTCATTAGGATTGTGCAAGACTCATTCAATTATGGATGCCCCTTAAAACAAGGTCACCCCCATAAATGGCTCCTACCCTAAACCCCTCCTCATGAGATTTGAACATAAAACCTAGTGAGAACTAGTCGCACACAAACTAGTTGATCAGACCACATAAATTAAACTTGTCTTTTAAATATTTAGAAAAAAAAATTCAATATTCATATACACTTCAAATAACACGTAAAATTATTTGATAACTAAAAAGGTGTTTAGAATGTTTCTCCAATTGACAATGTTTGCAAATATATATTTAATATTGCAAAGCATTTGAAATGTTAATTTTATGATATTAAAAAAAAATGTATAGTGTTTTGCATTTATTCACTTACATTTTTAGAATATAAATCTAAATCAAGGTAGATTGACTGAATAGATGATATTTTTCTCACTTTATAAGATTTTATAATTTCAAAGTGCAAGGATGTAATCTTAAGAAAAACTTGAGTTGGGGGCCCAATGGTTAAGAATATGTGTTTCCTCTTGGGAGGTCACAGGTTCGAATTTAGAGTGAGGTAGAGTATGTACACATTCATAAATTTTAATAGTCAAATCATTGCACTAATGGGAGTCCTTAGCCACAAACAAGGGAGTCCCATACACTAAATTTGTAGTTGAGGGATGTGATCTAGGTTATCCACCCTTCTATATGTTGCTATGATGTTTTTTGTCTATATTTTTACCTCTCGTTGATAACATGATACACGCACACACAAACACACACAATAGAAGAGAAGAATTAGAAACACCCTAATAAAGGAGTACCTTAATAAAATGCCTTTTCACAGACTAGTCTACACCCAAAAAGCTTAAAATTAAATTGATATTTTTGTTGCTTCTGATAATTTAATCGCTTACCCCCCGATTGGGGGGTCTCAAGATGCAAACGCTTGAAGGCGTCTGAGGGATGTGATATTCATCGTCCACCCTTCTAGATGTGGTTATGATGATTTTTGTCTATCTTTTTCTTCTGGCTGGCAGTAGGATAACTATATGATGATGTATGTCTTTGTAGGCCTTTGTTCCCTTTCTTCAGTCATGTTTAACCCTAGTTATCATGTTTATAGTGTAACAGCCCCAGGTTAAAAGTTCATGTAATAAAGGTCAATAAAGGAAAAATAAGACCAAGGTCATGGGACATGTATTCCAAAATGAATGTTTGGAAAAACACTAAATTGGTCATCACTTTTAGTTTATTTATGGCTATGGAAATTTGCAAAAGCATTGGTGAAGGAAAAAAGGCATTAATTGGTATTTATTTATGAGAAATAAAGGAAAATGGGAGAAAAGGAAGGTGAAGAGACACAAATTTTCATGAGAGGAAAATTAGAAGGAAAATGAAGAACAATGAGACATCAATAATAAAAAGGCTTTAGCGAACTAGTTCACAACTTTTGTTGGTTTAACTTTTGCAGTTTTAGCTTGGGTCAAGTGAGAAAGAGAGAGAGAGCACGAAAAGGAGAAAGAAAGCAAGGAAAGGAAGGAAAAGGGAAGAAAAGGACAAGCAAGGAAAGTAAGGAGAATGTTGGATCATCAGCTTCAACAGGAAGATTGTAGGTAATAGGTTGCATGTGTGATTTCCTAGCTAAGATGTGAATGCATGGTACATGCATTTTTTATTTGGTTCATTTGTTTTCATTGGCATGGGTTTTGTTGAGTTTAAAAGTGGTTTCAACCTTGCCTTGCCATTTCTTGGATAGTTATGGTGTGATGGGATTTGTTTATTGGTTGATATTTGGATTGTTGGAAGGTTTTGGAATAGAGTGAGGTGGTCTCAAGAAAATTCCCAAGGGTTGGGGGTAGAGATGGTTTTTTCTGGGAATCCCTCGATAGATGGGTGGAGAGAGTAAAATTCCTAAAGGTATGGTGAAGAAATTCTAAGGCATCCAAGCTTGTTTTGGTTTTGTGATCTCTTGACCAATTTTGGAGGGATCACAATAGTATGAGGGTGGAGGTGGTTTAACATCTAGATTCCCTTGGTTTTTTATGTCTTAGTTTATCCCATGAGATCCCACATTCATGCTTAGAAAATGGCACGAGGGTGATTGGTTGAAAGAAATATTTGGTTCGGCTCAATCTATGGTTGGGTGGTATGTGGAAGTCCTTGACTTGGTTGGATTTTGCATATGTTAATAAGGGTTATTTTCCTACTATGATTTATAAGCATTTGTATCTATTATTATGTTGCTTTGATGGTTAATATTTTGATTATATGTTGGTTATAAGTATGGTTTTATAATATGTTCTAGCTATGGCGCTTGTTCATGCTTTGATAATTTAATAAATGTTTGATGAATGCATGGCCTAACAAGTATTGTTGCAGCTACTTGAGAGGGCACTAGACCTTCTTGGTTATTTTCAGCTAAAGTACAAATATTTACACTCAGATATGCATTCATGACCTATAACTCACATGTTTACCATATGTTTAACTAAATGTCTAGTGTGTTATAAGAAGTCTAGGTCAAGTTTCTAATTCAATATTGAATTTTTAGCATTGTCATCATGAGAAATGTGATTATAGAAAGTTACGGGAAATTTTGGGCAGTGGTCTAGAGTCTAACCTAGAAAAGTGGCTCAAATCTCGTGACCGCAGGCACTGAAGTGAGGAATTTAGGTCATAACCACTAACAACTAGGCTTATGGGTGTGGTTGGAGCCTCATGACCGCATGCAGACAGTGTCAAGGGTGTGGTTATAGGTCTAGGTCATAGAAAAAGGGTTCCAGCTCAAGGATTGGTCACCTAGGGTGGTTGTTCAGCCTCGAAGTGATATGTGGTTCTTGAGTAAGGTTAGTAAGTCTAAGTTGTAGGCCCCACTTCCTTAACTGGAACTAGGAGGTCGAGTCATCTCATAGTATCACTATACTTGACATATCATCATCAGTCTTTTATTGACATATAATATTTTGGACGGTGTTAGATACTTCCAACATACAGGGAGTCTCCCTGACATGAAGTCCTAATTAGACCTCACACCGTTTGGAGTAGGATCCCCATGTGGAGTATTGGCCTAGCCACCTTAACGTAAATTTTTCCTTGGTTTCAATGGATAATATAAGATATGCTGAAAATGCAACAAGATGATGGAGCTTAGTGAGAAGAAGTCGCCTTCACTAAGTGGGTCCGCAGGCTATTTTTGGCACAAAGTCTATTTTTAGACATATGGATCATGGTCTATGAGTTGCAGGATACTATTTATGGATGATTGGTCAGGTTGGTAAAAATAGATGGACCTCTATTTTTAGACATATGGGCGGAGTCTATTTTTAGACTGCCAGTCAAAAATAGAACAATCGAATATTATTAGCTGTTAATAATATTTAGACTATAAGCATTATCTTATCCTCTTGCAACACTTTAATTCAAGATACGGATGTGGAACATGCAACTGCCAGAAGGAAATACGCTTTTCTATGGGTTAGTTGAGTTATTTCATGATGGACTTCAGTTAGAACTCAAGTGATTGAGTTTGGTGGAGTTGATTGAGGAGTTGATGGAGTTGTGTTCAGTTTGACTTAGTTGAACTAGTTGTATTTAGTCTAACTAACAAATACACTAGTGATGAGTGGTGTGAATTAATTATTAATTAATTCACTAATTATTAACTCATAAATCAACTAAAGAATACATCAGTTAACTCAGTGCATGGACAGTTTAGTGGAGCCAAGTGTTAGAGGTGGGTGAAAGGGTGAGTCTACTATCAGTTGTGACTATAGCTGTGCATGATATTTGCACAATCAATGGATTGAGATTGCCCATGAGGATTGTGCAGTACAAACCAAGGGAATTCGAATTTGGATCACACATTCGGTTCTATTCTCAACAGGTATTGCGCAGTGGAGGCAGGCAAACAGCGGAGGGGATTTGAACCTGTGACTTGATTCAGGTCTGAGCTAGTTTGTGTGTAACAGGTGGAGATAGTACTGAGTACTTATGAGGAGTATTGTACTATGTATTGTTACATGTTCTCTATCACATAATATACAGATAGTTGAGGGGTTTTCAGCTGGATGCTTTCTCCATTACATACTGTGTTGATATGTGCGATTGATGTTTCAATGTGTGCATGCGATTGTTTCTTTAATTCTGCAAATTGATGATCAACTTAGAGGAGGTTATGTATTATGCATGATTCCACAAATAGTGTATAATCAGGATAATCTTTGTGAATAAGTGTCATATTATTCAAAATTTCTACATGGCATCAGAGCTGGTTGATTTGTAGAAAAAGTTCTACAGGATATCAAAGTGAGGATTGATCATCAGATCTATTATTCAAAAAGTGATTACGTTTTATTTCTTCAGGCCGAGTCTGTAATTGGGCTAGGTAGCCTCTAGATTCATCCTTATTTTGGAAGGTGAGATATCCGGTGAATGCCCATACAGTCAATCTCTGTACAAGAAATACTTTGTTCTCACGAATTTTAGATCAGAAGCGGTTGAGTTTTGAGCTGGTGGAATTCGAATTTGCAGCAGTGTTTTCTTCGTGTTGAAGTTGAAATGTCTTTCAACGAATTGCGATTGGAGTATGCCCTTGAAGGCAGCTCGAATTATATTGCATGGAAAGACAGGATGGAGGCGGTGTTAGATGACAATGGGTTGAAGGAGTTCATAGATGCTGAAGTCCCAAAGCCTACTGACGCTGCTTAACTTGAGGCTTGGCAAAAGAAGATAGCAAAGTGTCGAAGGATTCTGTTGGAGGGCATGAAGGATCACATTGTATCCAGCCTGCATGGAAAGGCTTCTCCATACTTGATGTGGAAAGCGTTGACAGATTTATTCCAAAGAAAGAGTGACCAGAGGAAGTTGGCGCTCAAGGGTAAACTCAGAAACATTAAGTGTGAGAATGGAGACAGCATGCCCAAGTATCTCACGAAGTTCACCTAATGTCGGGATGAGCTGGGAAGTGTGCGGGTGACTGTCAATGATGAGGACTTTGTGAGCTTGGCTCTCCTTGGTCTTCCGAAAAGTTGTCATTCCTATCAGGACTCTGTCAATGGTCGGGAGAAATTGCCAGGATGGGAAAGACTTTGGTCGGATCTTGTGCAAGAGGAGATCAGGCGGAATACCAAGGACAGATCTTCATCAAAGGCATCTTATGAAGAAAATTGCACTTTGGCTGCCAAAGCAAAGAAGGGGAAGAACAAGAAAGCTTCTCATTCCGGTGCGGAAGGCAAGAAGCAGGACATGTCCAAGGTGAAGTGCTTTCACTGTCATCAGCATGGACATTATGCCACAAATTGTCCGCAGAAGAAGAAAAATAAGCAAGCTGCTGGATCTATAGCGGGAGAGGCCTTAGCCTCGCAGTTTGAGATGGATTTTTTAATGATCGCATGCTTGGTATCAAGTGTGATGGGATCGGTATGGTTCTTGGATAGTGGTGCGTATTTTCACATGACAGGAGATCGAGATTTGTTTTCTAATCTGGATGAGAAAGATCTTGGAGTGCACATCGAGATGGGCGATGATGTTAGATACAGTGTGACCATTATCGGTACCATTTCCTTTGAGAGGGAGTCTGGTAAACCCTTCATATTGAAGGAAGTGATGCATGTTCCAGGATTGAAGAAGAATCTTATCTCTGTGGTGATGTTAGAAGACAAGGGATATGATGTTGTCTTCAGCGAGGGAAAGGATTTCCTGCGCAGTAAGACAACTGGAGAAACCCGGAAGATAGGGGTTCGAGTCAAGAACCTTTATCAATTGCATGTAGATGGTTGCACAACAATGGCATGCAAAGTAGGACTGGTGAGCTGGGATGATGGCGAGTTGTGGCACCGAAGATTGGGCCACCTTCACCATGGAGCTTTGAAGATACTGCGACAGATTTCTACTGGGCTTCCTAAAGGCACTCTTGTGCAGTCAAATCAGTGCAAGGGGTGTACTTTGGGAAAATTTGTGAAAGCCACCTTTCACGAGAAGGATAGTCATGCCATGACGATCCTTGAGAGAATTCACACAGATGTGTGTGGACCTTTCTCAGTAGCTTTGACAGCAAAGCACAAGTACTATGTGATCTTTGTTGATGATTTCTCTCGAAAGTGTTGGATCTTCTTCATGCAGAAGAAGAGCAAGACATACTCAAAGTTTTGTGAGTTCAAAGCACTAGTCGAGAAGGATTTGGCGAAGAAGGTGAAGGCTATTAGGAGCGACAATGGTGGTGAATTCATCTCTGGGGAGTTCAAGGACTTCTGCAGCGCAGAAGGGATTCGAAGAGAGCTCATAGCTCCCCATAACCCACAGTAGAACGGGGTTGCTGAGTGGAAGAACAGAACGATCGTGGGTGCTGCATAGGTGATGTTGCATGATCAGGGCCTACCCCTTCACTTGTGGGTGGAGGCATGCAATACTGTAATATATGTGTAGAACCATTGTCCTCACAAGATACTTGGCATGAGTACACCCGAGGAGGCTTATCTAGTAAGAGGCTTGATATTTCCCATTTGAGGAGTTTTGGTTCTCCTGTTTACATGCATGTGACGAAGGATGCTAGGAAGAAGCTGGAGCCAACCGCAGAGGTTGGGATATTTGTGGGGTACACTGATATGCCCCACAACTATCGTGTGTATTTGCCAGACAGTCGCAAGACTGTTGTGCGACAGGATATAAAATTTCAGGAGGAGAAATCCATGAAGTGTTCGCTTGAGAGGGAGCCACACTTGCATGCAGATGAGGAGCTATTAGTTCCTAGGGATGAGCTTCAGGATGTGGATCAGCCACAAGATGAAGTTCATGGACTGGAAGAGACCACTCATGCAGCACCAACCATCAGAGGTGCACTCTCAGCGCAGATTGGGTGGCACATCCATCAGATGGATGTGAATACCGCGTTCCTTCCTGGAGATTGGAGGAAGGAGGATGCTACATCAGCAGAGGTAGTGGATGCCACTGTTTATTGATATTTGGTGGAGTAGCTTATGTATCTGATCAATACATGACCCGATGCACCACAATCGAGAGATTGTTATAGACAGGAGGATGAGGTGAAGCTATGTGGCTTCACAGAGGCAAATTGGGCAGGGAGCCCAACGGACAGAAAGAGCACATGTAGAGGGATCTTCAGTATCGGGTCGATAGCAATTTCTTGGTACAGCAGGAAGTAGATATCCGTGGCACTCAGTTCTGCGGAGGCCGAGTATATGGCAGCAAGTTTGGCTGCATGCGAGGCTATATGGATGAGGAAGATCTTGGTCGGGTTGTTCGGGTCACACTTGGATCCTACAGTGATTTACTGTGATAACCGGAGTTGCATTAAACTCTCGGCTAATCCAGTATTTCATGATAGATCCAAGCACATCGACATCAGGTACCATCATATCAGAGATTGTGTGCAGGGCGGAGAATCATGTTACTTTCATATATTCCCACGGA
>APFE031757255.1:67662-83306 GCA_000404065.3 Pinus taeda
AGTATTGTACTATGTATTGTTACATGTTCTCAATCAATATAATATACAGATAGTTGGGGGTTTTCAGCTGTATGCTTTCCCCGTGATATACTGTGTTGATATGTGTGATTGATGCTTCGATGTACGCATGCAATTGTTTCTTTAATACTGCAAATTGATGATCAACGTAGAGGAGGTTATGTATTATGCGTGATTTCGCAAATAGTGTATAATCAGGATAATCTCTGTGAATAAGTGTCATATTATTCACGAATTTTCTACAGGCCCACCCGCTTCATGACCTCTACTGAATCGAGGTTTTTTTGGCTCCTATTGTCGACAATGAATTGCAACGATGAACCCTTCACCCACATTTGTGAGTGGAAGAGACGCTCCCCCTCCTCTAGAACTTCAAGCTAAATCTTCTAGATCTTGGTGGTGGGAATAGTGGCACTGGGCTCCGCATCAATAATCTGCTTCCATTTATCATTCCCCTTGTTGGGTTTTGACTCAGATTCAGAACATGCATCTAATCTGATGCCTTCAACTCAGCCAGTAGTGACTGCTTGGTTCTACACTCACTTGTGTTGTGAGTGGGGATCTTATGGAGCTCACACCAGTTCCCAGTTTCCTTCTTTGTGTTTGTGGTGTTGTTCTTTGCTTTCATCTTTGACGGTTTGTATTGGGTCACGCTGCCTTGGCTTTGTCCTTTGTTCTGCGGTTCGGGGGCCCCTTTCCCCTGCTTTAGATTTGCAGATCCAGAGTCTCGCTTCTTATATTTTATCTTATGCTCGACCTTGACAGTGTATCTGTAGGTGGCACCAAGTGAGGAGATGTTTAGAAACTCCATCCTGTCTTGGATGTATTTGTGTAGAAAACCGCAGTACTTGAATAAAATATGCTTCTTAGAATCCTTGATATCCAACTTCGTGCAAAGGGTGTGAAAAATATTTGTGAACTCTGGCATGTCTTGGTCCCTTCCTTATCATAATGTGGTTCAATTTATGTATTTATCTTCATAGCTCCCAACAGGGTAATATTGCTCCTTGATGACATTTCGGAAAGAGTTCCAAGTGGGTGCAACTTAAAACAATGTGGGTTCCCTCTCGTCCTTCGGCTCACAGTAGGTTTTCCACCAGTCCTTGACGTGGGGGCAAATTTGAGGAGTGCAAAAGTAATATGTTCCCTACTGGAAAAAGCATGAACCAAAAAATACCCTTCCAATAGATTTAACCATCTATCTATGGTGTATGTATCTATCTGGCCTTCAAATATGGGAATATCAAAGTTGACTTATACCTTGAAGGGATTGGTGCCTCCAGACTGGCTGCCAAATGAAGATGCATCACCTATGGGCATCTACCGAAGGATCTGGGAAAATTTTTCCATCATCGCGTTCCTCTGTCGCTCGAGGGCTTCTTCGAGCAATATTTTGAAGGGATCCCATGCTACCTCATATTTATTTTCTTCTGCCATGGGAGGTCATCATGGTTTTCGAGGTTGGTATTGCAAAGGTTCAACTAGTTCAAGTCCTAACTCCTTATACCCTGACCTCATCGGGGACATGTAAAGAAAAATAGAGAAAGAGCAAACCACTCTGATATCACTGATCTAGACTTATGCAGGAACACAAAAAATATAAATGTAAACATAAACACAAATATGTAGCAGGAATAAAAATTCATTTCATTAAGATCAAAGAACTGAAATATGCTTACATACATAATGGAAACTAGCTCGAGCGATGGTAGCTTATCTCTAAGAAGAGATGTGGCGGCTACATACCTCTGAATGTGTTACAATGAGGCTCGAAGGCCTATTTATGATTGAGAAACAATGGAAAACCTTAAACATCCAAAAACCTAACCCTAGGAGATGATGTTCGAAAACTATGGGTCCCATTTGGGTAAATTGGTACAACAACTTCCCGGGGTCGTAACTTTGGCATACGATGTCCATTTGACTCGTACAATACCTTGTGAGAAATATCTATTCAAGGACTAAATCTGTCCAATGCAAACATCAGTGAAAGATTCATGTTTGCTCATTTTTCCCAAAAAATATCATTTAGGGCCTCAAAATGGCTCTGGAAGTTCACGACCCGAAAAACTACCAAAAATAGTAAATTGTGCTACAATTAAGGAAACTGAAAAAATGAAAGAAACAATGTTGGGGGTCCAAGTGGAATAGGTGGGTGGCCACCAATATCCACTTGGTTCAGGAAGATTCTTGGTTATTAGATAATGGTCATTTCTTCAAATTATCTTAATGATTATGAAAAACTTATTAACGGTTATTCAGGATACATAATTATTAAAAACTTATTAACCATGATTCATGATACACATGATGTAGTGTTAATAAAATTTCATCATATAATATATTTTATAAATAAAAATGAAAATAAATTGAATAAAATAATATTAATTTAAATTCATAATATAATTTTATTATTATTAACTATGTAATTTTAATTGCAAAACCTACTTTAAAAAGGCATACAATGATAATAATAAATGTTAACAAAAATCTTGGGGGAGGTAGGAGTGGGAGGGGTTATCCTACGTCTCGATGGAGAAATTGAGAAAAAATTTGCATGTAGGTTGGATTTTTCCTCAAACAACCAGACATAACTTGATCTATGGCAAGGGCTGAAGATTGCAGTGACCGAAGGAATCCATCAATTAAGTGTATTTAAAGATTTTCTCATCACTATTAAAAAATGATATAAAATGAATAAACACAAGGAAAATGACTCAAGGCCAACCTTACAAAGAATTCAATTACTTATGGAAAAATTTGAAGCCTTGGAGTTCTACCATATCAAGCATGAATATAACATATTGGTAAACACCCAAGCTAACATAGGGGTTAATCTAGAATAAAGATATTTGCTGGAGGCACATGGAAAAATAATCAAATGTCATATTCCATGACCATAATTAATTCAAGGATCTCGATTTGGATGAACGCCATTAAGGAGGAATCAACGTCTAACAGACAACATAATTACGACAATAACTCCAAGGTACATATGTTCTTCGATGAACATTCCTACAGGTTGTTGGATCCTTTATCCAAAAAGTGGGGAAGTGCGAGGTGCAAGGATAACCATAGAGATAGGTGGTATGACATCATAAAGGTCTTAAAGTCATCCAACAGAGTAGGATTTGCTAGTACCATCATTGAGGAGCATTGATCTTTCTCCATCATGTGTTTTTACAGTCCAACCCAAGCAACAATAAAAAATCACTTATCTGTAGAGCAATAAAATGAGGGTGGCATTAAATATGAAGGGACTTTTCCCTCGCTAATTTGGATCCAAGTTTGGTTATAAAAAAAGGATGGTTGTGTAGGCTTCAAGTGAAGTGGCTCTCCATTCGGCTCCTCTATATTGATGGTATGGCCTCTTCTTCAAGAAATGGTGTTGGTGGCCCTCCATATAAGAAAGAGCGGGCATTAAAGTAGAATTTTGAGGAGATTATTTCCAGTATTGGTGGGGATATTATCTATGAGGCTTGTTCCCATTTTTCTCTGGTCACGGGCCAACTTGGAAGCTTAAAAAAGGATGTTGAAAATTTTCAGGCAACAGTGGAGCTAATTGTAACCAAGATAAAAAAAACTTGGACTTCAAGGTGGAGAATTCAGAGGTTTGAGTGGAGTTCGCAGTCATCGATGTTTTGAAGGAAGCCTTTGGCCTTAGTGATCACGCTGAGAAAGACATGGAGATTGGCGGAGGTGGGGCTCTCCCTCCCTTGTTCCTCGACCAACAAGAGCTGCAACAAGTGTAGGGTTAGCATGTGCTAGTGGATTCAACACAATAGGAGGAAGAAGATAAGGAGGGCATGGAAGGATACGACAAGAACAACGAGCAAAGATTTGTGTTGTTAACCTCATATCTATAGTTATAATATGTTAGGTCGATTTGTTAGGGTTAATGTGGTTTTTTGGAGAACTTATAATAAAAATGTTGTAGTCAATCTGGAAAATATATCTCAAAATATCCAATGACAATGGCCATAGAGATTTTGGAGGACCATGGAAATTCTAATGCTTCTTAATGTAATGGCATTGGCTACATTGTAGTTTGATTAATAGAAAGTTAATCATTCCTTTAAAAAAATATGTTAATCAAAATTCTTAGATATAATAATTTCTAAATAACTTTTGTTATATACTTTAAAAAAAATTATTGTTGAAATAATTGAAAATAGGAACATAGGAATACAAGAAAATTGTTACATGTTTTCTATTCATAATTTTACATCATCAAATGTTTAAAATACATTTCAAAATGTGTTCTTTAATTGTGATTCACATGGGGACAATAGTCAACATGACTATCATGGTGAACCATAATAACCAGAAGCATCATGGTGTATCTATAGGTGACCTGTAGTAAACCATAGTGAACTATACTGAACCATACTAGATGACCATAGTTGACTATGGAGGCCTACATTGGATGGTTAGGTTTAACCATAGTCAAACCATGGTTAACCATCAAATAACAACATTTCAATGGTAACCATAATTGAAATTCATGGTCAATTATAGAAAAATCGTAGTCAAAATATGGTCAACTATGGTCAAATCATTTTCAAAGCATGTTAAACTATAGTCCGTCATATTCAATTGTGGTGGCACATAGACAAACCATGGTAAAATGTTGGTCAATCATCATTAAACCATGTTCAACCATAGTCAAGCATGATCAACCATAGTCAAACCATGTTCAACCATAGTCATTTATAGTCAAAACATAAATATTGATGTTTAAACATGGTGAACATGGAGAACTATAATCAATTGTGGTCAACCACTGTCAAACAATTGTTAAACATAATTATTCATAGTCAAAATTAACATAGTTAATGTTGTTTAAATAGGGTAAACATGGAAAACCATAGTCAACCATAGTTAAAGAATCATTAACCATAGTCAAAACATAATCAATGATTAACTATAGTCACACATGGTCAACGATAGTCTAACATTAGTCAACCATATTCAATTATAGTCAACCATGATTGACCAAAGTCAAACATTTTCAACCTTAGTCAACTAAGGTCATCCTTGGTTTGTCAATGTCGAATCTCCAAATTTTTCTCCTTTTGGAAATCCATTTTGCCTTTTTCCACCCATTTTGTTACATATTTCCACTTCATTCCATCTCATTTATGAATTAAAGGTCATCCAGGTCATGCAAGTTACATTAGAAAGGTAATCACCCATCAATAGTTCAAAATCTATGTTTTCTTTGTGAAATTAGTTTAAACTATACTATAGCTATCGAATTGTGCACTTTCTATAACCAACTTGAATTTTCGTAGCCAAATCCTAAGTTCTATAGGTTCACACATGTTACAGGATAACCAAAACACATGATCAATTTCCAAATGTTACCTACGTGGATGTCCACCTACTATTCGCATATGGAAGCTCACAAAATAAGTGTGGCTTATTGGTCAAACTTGTGGTCAACATGGATATGGAATACTTGTTTCGCAAAGAGTATCAAGAGACTGACTCTACAATCGAGTGAGCGTGACAATAACAGTGAGATTTGAATACCTTAATTAGAGTTGATGATGTGTTAATAAATGCCTTCTCATGATTTGCTCCTTCAGTAGTAAATCGTGAGAACTGTTTTATAAAATTATATATTACAGAGCAATGGAACATATAAAATATTGCAAAAACAAAAACATTGAAAACTCATAAAACAAGAGAGACACAGATATACGTGGTTCACCTAATTTTTGCTACGCCCATGGAGAAACAAGCAATCCTTTCTTTTATGTTATCCAACAAAATGAAGAGATACAACCTACAACATATCCGTTGCAATTTCCTCTTCCCTCTCACACAATCCCCTCTTTCTTTCTCACATAGAATAATCATAAACAACTGCAATGCAATTCCCTCATATAAATTGAGGGTTTACTTCTAGGGAAAAAACCCTAAATTATCATAACTTCTACCATCAGATCATCTGCTTACTGAACGACCTAGATTGACTATGAAATAATAATATTTTACTAGGACAATTTTCATTCATATTTAGCTTTGGGGGCCCACTGGCCCCGAAACCCTCTAGACAATGGAGACATGTTCCCCCACGTGGAGGGGTTTACAGTTTTCTTGGGGTATACATCTAGGTGAAACAAATTTCTATGAATCAGGAAGATAATCAGACTCCACACCCAATAATATCCCACTTGGATACTGATTATAGCAACTCCACCATTGCTTCACTTACTGGAAAATGCTTCCACTTTGGACCCGATTGTTTCTTATCTTCATCATCATATTTCAATACTAATTGAAATTGAGCAAGATCTTGGTTTCTCCCTAATTACACCTTTTTTTAACATATCTGCAGGATTCTGGTTAGTTTGTATCTTTTCCAGCTTCGATTATCCATCTTCCAACACTGACCATATGAAATGGTACTTGAGATGTATATGTTTAGTATTGGAATGAAAATATGATTTATTTGAAACATGAATGGCACTCTATCTATCACTGTATAACCTTCCCATCTCCTGCTTCTTTCTCAGTTCATCAATTAACCTTTGTAACCAAATCATTTTTTTACTAGCCTTTGTAGTGGCAACATACTCTGCTTTCGTTGTTGAAAGTGCAACGATGTTTTGCAATTTTGAAACCCAACTGACAGTTGTTCCACCTATAGTAAACAAATACCCTATGGTTATTCTCTTATTATCTCTATTACCTATCATAGCTGCATCAAAATATCACCGTCGAACAATGTTTGAACAATCGAAGCATAATTCTTGATTTGTGGTACCTCTCAAATACCTAAGAATCCACTTCACTTCCATCAAATTCACTTTTCCTAGATTGTTCATATACCTGGTTACAACTCCCACTACATGTGAAATATCAAGTCTTGTGCAGACCATTGCATACATTAAGCTTCCAACTATTGATGTATATAGAACTTTACACATATAATCCATCTCTTCCTAGGTCTTAGGACACATCTACTTACTTAGTTTGAAATGGCTAGCCAAAGGTGTACTAATTGTTTCTCATTTTGCATATTAAATATTCCCAACACCTTTTCTATGTACTCACTTTGAGACAATGTTAATTTTCGATTTTTCCTGTCTCTTGTTATTCTCATACCAAGGACTTGTTTTGTTGCACCCAAATCCTTCATTGCAAATGAATTTGCCAATTTTCTCTTGAGCACATTTATTTCTTGCATGTTAGACCCCACAACAAGAATGTCATCTATATACAATAGCAATATAATATAGCTGCCATCATTTTGATTTTTAAGATAAACACAATGGTCAGGGTGACATCTAGTATAACCTTGTTCAGACATAAACCTATCAAATTTTAGATACCACTGCCTTGGGGCATGTTTTAAGCCATACAAGCTCTTCTTCAATTTTCACACTAATTTCTCCTTCCCTTTGACCTCATACCATGTGATTGCTACATATATATTTCTTCCTCCAAATATCCATGGAGAAAGGTTGTTTTAAATCTAACTGATCAAGATGAAAATCTTCTGCTACCACTAGAATTAAAATAGTCTTGATTGAAGTCATTTTATCATCATGAGAAAAATTCCATCAAAGTACATACCTTTATTTTGTGCAAACCCCTTCACCACAAGTCTAGCCTTATACCTTTGTTTTCCTTCATCTTCTTCCTTCAACCTATAAACCCATTTATTATATAATGTTGTTTTACCTGTAGGAAAATTGACTATGTCCCAAGTCTGGTTATGCATCAAGGAGTCCATCTCTTCTTCCATGGCCTTCTCCCACTTCTTCCTGGTTTCTACCCGCATTTTTTTAGACCCTATATTAGGTTGGGCGGACCTACCTATGGTTTTGTGCATGGTTTTTCGCACATGGTTTTGGACGCGATGGTTTTCGGTGCATGGTTTTGGATGTGATGGTTTTCGATCCATGGTATTGTAACATTGAAAGGAACACAATGAAAAATCAATCTGGTAGTCCCGGTTTTGGGATCTAGGGTAAAAACTCTGTGTATATGTGTTTTAAGTGTTATGCTCTCGCATTGTTTATTTTCTGCGTTTTAGAATTCTTATGCAGGTAGTTTCTATATAGGGTTAAAACCTACATTTGGTATCATAGTTGTTTTGGCTTCAAGGGGACTCCTTTGTTGCCGAGGGGTTTCGCTCGAGCCTGTGGTAGACCCTGTTCAGTGGGAGATCTACGGGATCGATTTTGGTGGTGAAAGAAGATGGTGAGCAGTGGAAATATAGAGATCGAGAAATTTAATGGTTAGAGTTTTGAGTTGTGGAAACTCAAGATGGAGGATTTGTTGGTGGATAAAGATCAATGGATTGCGGTATATCCAGGTACTAAACCAACGGGAGTGTCTGATGGAGAATGAAAGAAGTTGGATCGGAAGGAAAAAAGCACAATATGATTGTGTGTCTCAGATTCAGTATCACTGAATGTATCGGGGGAAGATACGGCGAAGGATTTGTGGAACAAGTTAGGGACTTTGTACCAATCTAAGTCTCTCATGAATAAACTGTTCCTACGGAAAAAGTTGTATAACCTGAGGATGAATGATGGAGACTCGGTGACAGAGCATCTGAATAGGTAGTAATGCAACTGCCTTGTAATTTGATGAAATAGTCTCATCCTTGCTGACGGAGGAGATGAGATGGAAAAATATGGAGAACCAGAATGGTGATGCCTTGTCTGTACAAGGACGATCCCAAAACATAAACAAAAATAAGTCATCGAGTGGGAGATCTAAATCTCCAGGAAAACCTGTAAAGGTGGTGTGCTGGAAATGCGGAAAGGAAGGGCACTACAAAAGGGATTGTAAATATAAAGCTCTTGAAAAGGAAAGGGATATGATGATGTTCCTTCTACAGAGGCCAAAACTACCTCAGATGAAAATGGGGATGTGTACTTGGTTTCTTCAAGTACACATGTAGATCATGAGGCATGGTTGATTGTCTTAGGTGCATCCTTTCACTTCACTCCCCATAGAGACTGGTTCTGCGAGTATGAGAAATACGATGGTGGTGATGTCTTCTTAGGGGATGATAGGAAGGCTAGAATCATTGGTTGCATTGTTGTTGATGGGTGAAACAGTTCTGTGGTTCCTGAAAGCGGAGAAGAAAATCTAGTGGTCTCTGGAGAGAAGACCATGTTGTGGCATCAAAGGCTTGGACATATTGGAGAGAAGGGTCTTCGAATACTTCATGGTAAAGGTATGGTATAAGGTATGAGTAATAGCTCTCTAGATTTTGATTTCTATGAAAATTGTGTATATGGGAAGCAGAATCGAGTGAGTTTCCCCTTTGGTGGTAAGAGGGCGAAACAGATATTAGAGCTTATGCACAGTGATGTGTTTGGACCCATGAAGGTTCCATCACTGGGTAAGTCTGTGTACTATTTATCATTTATAGAGGAATTCTCAAGGAATACATGGATATATTTCCTTAAGAAGAAATCTGAAGTCTTTGACAGATTTAAAGAATTTAAGGCTCTGGTGGAAAACTAGACAGAGAAGAAGATAAAGGTGTTGAGGACAGATAATAGTGGAGAGTTTTGTCGTTAGTAATTTGAGGAATTCTATAAGAAGTGTGGTATAGCATGGTAGAATAATACTTCATACACACCTGAGAAAAATGGATTTGCAGAAATAATGAACAAGATGTTGATGGAAAGGGCAAGAAGCATGCTCAGTGGTGTCGGGTTAGGACAAGAATTCTGGGTAGAGATGGTGGAGACAGCATGTTACCTGGTTAACAGATCACCTTCATCAACGTTGGAGGATAAGACTCCACAAGAGGTATGGACTAGTAAGAAACCCTCACTTTCACATCTGAGGGTATTTGGATGTGATGCATATGTACAAGTTCCAAAGGAGATAAGAACCAAGTTGGATAGTAAATTTGAAAAGTGCATCTTTATTGAGTATAGGGATGGTTTAAAGGGTTATAATCTTTGGAACCCAGTAACAAGGAAGGTTGTGTACAGCCGAAATGTGGTGTTCAGAGAGGCGAAAGATGTTATTAAACATGAAGTCCAACCAAAGGAACCTAAGAAGATAGAGTTTGAGCTTAAGGAGGAAGAATCAAGCTCTACTGTAGAGGACGAATCAGAAGATGAAGAACCACAAACTTCGGGTGTGAGAAGATCAGTTCGAGAAAGAAGGTAGCCAAAAAGGTATAGTCCATCTACTTTCTATTCAAATTTTGCTTTATCTATTACTGATGATGATCTCGGAACTCTGAAGGAAGTGATAGACTCAGAGGATGGAAAACTCTGGAATGAGGCCATGGTTGATGAAATGGTATCTTTGCACAAAAATGAGGCATGGGATATGGTGGAGTTGTCGGCTGGAAGGAAACCCATTGGAAGCAAATGGGTGTTCAAGAATAAGACAAATGTAGAAGGAAAGGTATAGAAATACAAAGCTCGGTTGGTAGCAAAAGGTTATTCCCAGGTATAGGGAATTGATTTTGGTAATATTTTTTCTCCTGTTGCCAAGGTAGCTTATAATAGATTACTTTTATCTGTTCCTGCTTCTTTTGATTTTGAGGCAGAATAGATGGATGTGAAGACAAAATTTCTTCACAAGGATCTAGAAGAGGAGATCTGCATGAAGCAACTTGAACGATTTACGGTGAAGGGTAAGAAAGAACTAGTATGCAAGTTAATGAAGTCTTTGTATGGGTTAAAACAATCACCAAGGATGTGGTGTCAAAAATTTGATACATTTATACAGGGACTTGGCTTCACCAAAAGCAAAGCAGATCATTGTTTGTATTTTAAAATAATTGGTGACCATTTTATTTATCTGGTCTTGTATGTGGATGATATGTTGCTGGTTGGAAATGACAAAGACATTATCTAGGATTTGAAGACCCAATTTTCTTCCAAATTCGACATGAAATATCTTGGTGTTACAAAATATATTTTGGGCATGGAAATTAAAAGAGATCGGGCAAAGAGGAAGCTCTGGTTAAACCAGAGGAAGTATGTCAAGACAATATTGCAGGGGTTTAATATGCAGGATAGTAAACCGGTGAAGGTTCCTATTCCTGTAGGTGTAAAGTTATCTTCCGAACAGTGTCCCAAGGAATAAGAAGAGGAAGAGGACATGTCTCGTGTTGCATATGAAAGTGCATTTGGTTTCCTGATGTATGCAATGGTCTGTACTAGACCAGATATTGCACATGCACTGGGAGTATTGAGCAGGTTTATGTCAAAACCAGGAAAGGATCATTGGACAACAGTGAAACAGGTTTTCAGGTATTTGCGTGGCACTAGTGATTATGGTTTGTGCTACCAAGGAAGTGTTGGCATTATGGCATAGGTTTGGCACTATGGCACAGGTGTTGTCCTTGATGGCAACTCACTCAAATGGTAGATCACAGCGCAAGGCTCTCAGAATGAAAGAAAAGGAGGTATATGCAGGTTCCTCGTATCAAAGTCGCGTATACACGTGGGTGTACCGATCAGAAGGCGCGTATATGTATGCATGCACTTTTATGCAAAGAAAAGCGCGTACATGTGGGAAAACTTATGGTTGGTCCATGGTATTTAGTTCGACATATTTTGAACCTATGGTTTTGGTCCTTGGTATTGCATTTAAAGTATTAAACCCAGGTATTGGGCCCCTGGTATTGGATCTCAATGGTTTTGGACCATGGTATGAGTAAGGCCTAAGTCGATATAAAGGAAAGGAGACAAATTGCAGCAGGTGGTTTTCACCCACATTGGGTTTCCACCTTATATCTTGTGTTCTTGTGTGTGACTGTCTGCATTAATTTTCCTATTCCTAGTTATTGTTTCTATGGTTCTGACACACAGATTTAAAATCAACATCTGAAGAATATTTAAATTACAAGTCTGTAAGTTATACGTTGTTTTCCTTCACTGAAGTTGCGTATATATGTTGTTTTATCTAACTAAAGTAGCGTATACAAATCTGTGAAAGAATTGAAAAGAATTGTCTTGATAATACTGATTCACCCCCCTCTCAGTATTATTTCCAACAATTGGTATCAAAGCAGGTCCTTCAGAAGAAGCTTGATCGCCTGAAGGAAGATCTATCATCATGAGCAACTATGAAAAAGAAGCATCTATCAGGCCACCGATTTTTGATGGGAGCAACTTCGTCTATTGGAAGGTGAGAATAACTACCTATCTTCAATCTCTTGGTACAGAAGTTTGGGATATTGTGGAAACAGGATACACATTTCCATCATCAACTCCTACAGATGCAGCTGGTAAGAAGCAGTATGAAACAAATGCAAAAGCTGTGAATGCTCTATTAGGAAGTCTATCTCAATCAAAATTCGTCAAGGTTATGCAGCTCAAAAGTGCAAAAGAAATATGGGACAAGATCGTTCTGATCTATGAAGGAGATGAACAGGTAAAACGAGCAAAATTACAAACTCTTAGAATTCAATATGAAATTCTCATAATGCATAATGATGAAAGTGTGGCTAGCTATTTCCTACGTATAGATGAGATCGTAAATTTTATAAAAAACTTGGGTGAAGAAATAAAAGAAGTTGTTTTGGTTGAAAAGGTTCTAAGATCTTTGTCTCCTAAGTTTGATTCAAAAGTTTTTTCCATAGAAGAAAAGCAGAATCTATAAATCCTTACCATGTCACAACTACACGGAATTCTAACTTCTTATGAAATGAGAAAAGGAGGACCATCAGACAAGAGAGAAGCTGCATTCAAGGCTTCAGGAAAAGGAGATTACTATGAGTCACGACATATGTCAGAAGAAGAGGAAAAATCAAATTTTGTCAAGAACCTTCAACGGGGAACTGGAAGATTCAGAGGTAAGTTTCCTTTAAAATGCTTTGCTTGTGGAAGAGTCGGTCATTATGCTGCAAAATGTCATCATAAAGATAAACTAGACAAAGGTAAGGAACCTGTTAGATGGAACAGAAAACAATATGTAAATAAGAAGAGCTATTACATGCATGAAGACAGTGATGGATTGTCAAATAGTGATGAAGATGAACAAGGTAATGATGATAGACTTTTGATGGCTTTTTAAGATGATGATTTCTTGGATGCTATAAATGAAGAAGGTCTTTATGAAGAAATTTCTAAACTTAAAGTTTGTTTAGAGGAAAATAATATGATTATCGATACTCTAACATTCCAACTTGCTAAAAAAGATAAACACAATGAAGAGTTAGAATGTGAAATTGTGGGACTTAGAAAAGAAATTGAGTAAACAAAATCCCTTAATCTCAGATTTGCTAAAGGATCAGAAACTCTAGATGAGATTATCAAAGTGCAACGTTCTCCTCTAATCAAGATAGGTCTCGGATATTTCGAAGAAGCATCTCAAGCTCAAAATCAAGCACAAAAGCCATCCACCTCCAAAAGTTATCTTGATGCAGCAAGGAGAAGTGAACAAGTTGACAATCAATAGAAAAAGCATAATGCAGATCACCAGGTAAATCAGGGACAATTTGTTCGGGGGAAATTTACTTCAAGGATGAACATAAGCTTCAACCGACCACAGGTAAATCATTCTCAATTTCGCTCAAGAATGGATGGAAACTACAATCATATGGTTGGTAGATTTGATAATCGTAGGAATTTCTTCAATGGCCAATGTTTTTCTTGTCATAACTTTGGTCATAAAGCTGCTCAATGTGTTGCCTACAAGACCATCATGACTAGGGAAGCTCAAAAGCAAAGGAGTATGATAGGAATCATGAAAAGAACCTACAATAACTTCTCTGCTCTTGAAAATGAAATAGAATGTTCTATCTATAACAACTTCGGTCATGAAGATTCTGAATGCAGGAGCAGGTTTCGGCAAACAACTCAGAAGGAGCAAGCTTCATTGAGTTCCGAAACATGGAAAAAGAAAGAAACACAACTGGAAAGATGTTGGATAGCCTTATATGCGGAAGGACAGGAAAATCAATGATACATCGACAGTGGATGCTCGAAACATATGACAGGTGATAAAGAAAAACTTCAGTCATATAGTGCCTTAGAAAAATAAAAGAAGGTCTCATTTGGAAATGACACCCCTACATTCATAAAAGGTAAAGGCTCTCTTCATTTGAAAGAAAAGGTGAAGGCTAGAAATGTTATGTATGTTTATGGCTTAAAGCATAATCTATTGAGTGTCAGTCAGATGTGTGATCAAGGAATTGAGGTAATATTTCGATCAAATGGATGTATTGTGAGTGAGCTTGATACAGTAAAAACAATGATCAGAGGCATAATAACTCCAAATAACTTATACGTACTCAAGGGAGGACAACAAAAATGCTATTTAAGAAAGAATGATGAACACTGGCTATGGCACAGAAGACTAGGGCATCTTAGCTTCTCTCAGATAAGGAAAGCATGCAAATATCAGGCGGTTCATGATCTTCCTGACATTAGAATTCCAGACAATACAATATGCAAATCATGTCAGTTTGGTAAACAAACCAGAACTAATTTCCCTGAAAAGGAAGGATCCGCTAGCAGGCCACTTGAACTTGTCCATACTGATATATGTGGTCCAACTAGGAAGAGGTCACCTCAAGGAGAAGAGTACTTCATATTGTTCATTGAACACTTTTCAAGGATGTGTTGGATAGGACTCATGAAGTATAAAGATGAAGCTTTCAAAAAGTTCAAATCATTCAAAGCCTTGGTTGAAAACGAATCAGATCGCAGAATCAAATGCCTCAGATCTGATCGAGGAGGGGAGTTTACCTCAGATGAATTTTTCGATTTTTGTGAAGAACATGGAATAAGAAGGGAATTTTCTGCTACAAGGACTCCTCAACAAAATGGAGTAGTGGAAAGGATGAACAGAACGGTTCAACAAATGGCTCGTGCTATGCTTGATGAATCTGGAACTCCCGCAACCTTCTGGGGTGAAGCCGCATTTGTTGCAGTTACTAATCTTAACAAGACAAACGTCTGGGTAAATAGCACTTAGACTCCCATGAACTTTGGTATGGTAAGACTCCCACGCTAAAATACTTCAAAATTTTTGGAAGCAAATGGTACATTAAAAGGACTGATGAAAATCTTGGCAAGTTTGAACCTAGAGCAGATGAAGGCATTCTCCTTGGATACTCTCCCCACAGCAAAGCATATAAGTATTACAATAAAAGACTTGGAAAAATTATTGAAATTATTGATGTAGTGGTTGATGAAGAAGGAAATACCCCTAGGTAGGAAAGATCTGAATTTTTCGAAGATGATGAGGACTATCCTTCAACGTCAAATCAGATTCATGATGAAGAAGAAACCCATGAGGCACTAGAAGAACAAATAAGAATAGAAGAAAAGACTCCATCCAGATACGTTCAGAAGAATCATCCAGGATCTCAAATTTTGGGCAGGAGGCAGGTGTACAAACAAGGAGAACCATTTCAGAAGCTTCAAGCTATCTATCATTGCTCTCCTCCACCGAACCACAAAACATAAGAGAGGCATGCAAAGATGAATGTTGGGTCAAGGCCATGGAGGAAGAACTTGAACAGATTGAAAGGAATAACACTTGGGAGTTGGTTCCTAGACCAAAAGATAAGAATGTCATAGGGACAAAATGGATTTTCAAAAATAAGCTGAATGAAAATGGAGATGTGATTAGAAACAAGGCAAGACTTGTTTGTAAAGGGTATGCACAAC
>APFE031757258.1:0-12619 GCA_000404065.3 Pinus taeda
TTTATATCAAAATTTCTGAATAACCAAATTCACAATCAAATTAAGATTAAAATTAATTGTTAAATTCACAAACAAACTAAGATTAAACTTGTTCAAAAAATTATACACAGTTCGTAGTAGCTTAAACTTAAAACAAATCAAGAAAATCTTTGAGGTAGAGTATAACAAAATTATAGTGGATAATTTTACACTAAAATATGTCATAAAACAAAGTAAAAGCAATGCTTATATCATATAATGATTTATGATTTGCTGTAGAATGATAGTGACCTATCGAAAATAACTCGCAAGATGGTGAAAAATAACTACATACACTACCCAAAAAAACAAAAATGAAGTGAGTACCTAAGTTTTCTTTGGCAAAATTCATTAGTTCATGACTTATTTCCACTAGCCATTTTGTAGAGGTTGAGAAGTGGAGAAAAATTATGAAACTTTATGGAGTTTCTTCATTCAAATATTTGCATTAGCCCGTGACTTGTTTCCACTAGCCATTTTGTAGAGTTTGAGAAGTGGCAAAATGAAACTCTATGGGGTTTTTTCATTCAAATTTTGTTTTGGAATTTTATTGCATAGTAATATTTTCAAAATAGAAAATGTAAATTTGACTAACCCCTCTGCATAATTTTAACAAATTTTTGTTTTGGAATTTTATTGCAATAGAAAAATTTTTCAAAATATAAATAACAAATTGATTAAACCACTTGGGTAAATGTTGTACATAATTTACTCAAAAAAAGAATATGCCAGGAACACTAAAGCACAATTATTAATAATTTAATATAACAACAAAAGAAGACTAAGCAGTTTTGAATGGTTAATCCGCTCCATTCACTGCAAAGCAAGCTAAGGACATTTTTGAATTGTTTAATGGCCTCTATCCAACCACTAAGGTATTAAGACCATGCTGAGATGGAGGAGACTCTCTCCAAAACAAGTAATGCCACATGGAGTGTAATGATTTTAGCATAGCACAGATCGATGGAGGAGGCATTCATTTTATGAGGCACGAAAAGTTTTATTTACCCGTGATTCTTCAATTGGACATCCCATCCATGATCTGGTGCTCTCCGTGTGGAGTCATTGTAAGTTGTCCCCTATGAATTTTTTAATAATATTACAAAGTTGGGCACATTCAAGCATGATTTGGAAATAAATCATTTTCACTGATAATAATCCATTGATACATTAGTTGAAGATCACAAATTCTCTAATTTAATGTGTCAAATCAATTTCTGGCATACATTTTAGTAGACGAGAGAGGTGCAAGGACATACAACATAGTTGTATGCCTACTCACAGTCTTACTCCATACTCGGTGAATAAATGGATGGATGTGACACCATGTCATGCCCTAGTCTAAATGAATCACAACTTAATATACATTATTAAGAATGTTTTTGGAAATAATAACCAGTCAAAAATACATTTTGTAAATTGTAGAACACATCACAGAAGATGGTCATGCAAAATTTTTAAATATCAAATACAGCCAAATGCCCTATGAGAGGCATTTTTCCTATCAAATTCCAACCCTGATTGGAACTCTTAATTCGTTAATTTGATTCGAATGTTGGGTCATTTCTATATTATTGTTGGCTTCCAAATCCTCCCTCCCTACCAATTTCTTTTTCCCTTCGAGTTTCAAATGAAAACACAATTTAAAATAGAAACTTACTACATAGCTAATCAACAAATAACATGCACTAGAGCTCTTTCTAGAGTAGTGGTCACACACTTAAGCTCATGCAATAACAAATAGATCCTTCCAGTGGTGAAAGATTGGCTCTCCTATATCCATAAGGCTTTTGTTCTAGATAATCCACTCTTCTTTTATTGCATTTTATTATACTAACAAGTTTCTTGAAAAGAAGGAGACAACATCCATGCATTGCTTGGGAAAGGGAGATGGAAGATAGCTACATTTTTCTTCCAAGTTTTATATTTTTGGTTGTTAAATTAGCTTGTTCTAGGTATATTTAATTGTAAGAAATTGTAGTCAATGCATTATTGGAAGACAAATTTATGCCTTATTGTCTAATTAGAGCATTCCTTATTCTTTCCTTATTTTTGAATACATTTTCCTTATTTCTTTCATGGATATATTTTCCGTTTCTAACTTGTAGAATTGAGGCTTTTGTGATCCATCATAGTTATATGAAGAATTTCGGCGTAAATCACATAAAGAAAGACCTTTGTCGATGTGTTTCGAACCAACTAGTGTGGTTCATCGTCAGGACAGGTTGAAGAGACAGATCTAGTCTAGCGTGTTAAATAGTTCGAGCAGAGATTCCAACAGCTAAAAAATATTAACGACTAATTTTTGACCCAAGGACCCTGTTAAATTATAATTATTCTTACTTTTATTATTATTCTTACTTGTTAAACAAAGATAGACCAAAGAAATCCTAATAAACTCTAGAAAGGATGAGATTATCCAACTGATCGTAACTAAAGATTAAGAGCAAGAGAGTAATATAAAGCTCAATATTTGTTGATGGATAGTGAATTCTAAAAGCATAACTAGGACCATGAAATGATATAAAAATAAAAAATATATACAATAAGAGCAAGGGTTACTTGGTCAAGGGCATGGAAATAACGTACATAGATCCCTAAAAGGGGATGATCAACCAGAAACCATGACCGAGGATGGATTACCTTACGAACCTGATAAAGAAAATTCACCATAAAAAGGGTGATAGATATGTCCCTTATCACTAGAATCACAATCTTGAAAAATAAAACTAGTGATAGGTGTCAAGGCACTACCCTAAACAACACACCTCATAACATTTTCCAAAGTAGAGATTTTGAAGCAAAGGAGATTATAGCTTAGTACCTCATTATCCCATATGCCATGCCAAGACTTAAATACAATGATTTACCATTGGCTAGTTACTTTGAAACAAGTGAAATGTGTTAGTATACCCCAAACTCTTATCCCTTACATATATTGTCCTCTTATCCCTTACATATATTGTCCTCTTATCCCTTACATTTATTGCGCCTCTTTTCAATTGTAGTAATTGTCATGCGATTTTATCTTCGAAAAATGAGGGAGTTTAACTTAATCTTACCATGTATGCTCATTATTATTTTTATTATGATTATTCCATACCCAAAAACTTAAAAAAAAATATACTTCAATATTTAAAAGTAAACATTAACTCGTAACTATTAACTCACTTAGGAAATCATAATTCTTAATCATTTAACATTGTCACATTCTACATTCTTAACTATAATAAGTTCAAATACTAGAATATAGGCCTCAAGAGCATTATTTACTAGGTATCACAAACTTCAAGACTAAAATACCCTTGCATTATTTTTGAAATATAAATTTTGATATTATAAGTTATATTTAAAAGAGTAAAGCTATAATCGCAAGGCAATATCAAAACCCACGGATTAAATATGCACGGTGTAGGTCGGTAACACTGTGGGTCTTATTGCGCTAATAATATGAAACGTGTCTTTTCCTGTGCTTACCCCTCCACGATTATTTCGCTGAGGAAACAACAAAAACCAAGCATCTGCGTGGGTAATTATTACTGTTTTACCCTTTCTTCAATGGATGGTTATGAGGACGTGAGTTGTATCCTATAAATATCACTTCCTTATTTCGAAACGCTCAACCAACCTTTCGTTTCAACTTTTAGCTTCCTATTTCGATTCCAATGGCTCTCCTTTCTATCTTCCCCCTTTAGAAACCGCTTACCAGTTGTAGTCCTTTCTCTACAACAATGCGAACTCGTAGAGTGTGCACGCGACGGAAAGTTGCGACACCTTCCATCATCATGTGCTCAACAATATCGAATCATCATGTGCTCGACAACGAGACGCATATCGAATCATCATGTGCTCAACAACGAGACAGAAAGTTGTGACACCTTCCATCATCATGTTGGGGCAAAGAGACGCATAGTGAATCATCATTTCAACCTATGGGATGACGACTTCATACACTCTCTATGTCAAGGAAGGACAAACTACCATTACTTTCAAATTCCATGGCGAACTTTATGGAACTATATTGATTGTTAAGATGGAGGATAAACAGTTCCAATTATTCCTTCCCATGGGACCACATGAAACAAGTGTCATCCACAAACCTTTTCCACATCTTAAACATGAGAAGAAGCTAAAGCCTTTGATTCAAAATCCTCCATGAATACATTAGCTACCACAGAGGAGAGGGGGGAACCCATGGCAACACCACAAGTTTGGTCGTAGACTTCCCCATTAAATGAAAAGAATGTAGAAGTAAGAAAAATACCAACTAAATTAGCTCTATCAGGATCTGTGATGTGCTTTATGACTTTGATGGCTTCGTTGATAGGGATATTAGTGTAGAGGGAGAACACATCGAAGCTCATATTAAGCTTGTCATCTTGATCAAGCTTGAAACTCTTTAACTCATTGACAAACAATGCACAGTCCTTGAGGAAGGATTTTGTATGGATAACAGGGGGATTAAGCTTTTGGGCTAAATATTTAGGAAGAAGATAAGTTGTCCCTCCTATCGTGTTGACAATGGGTCCTAGAGGATCCCCTTCCTTATGAATCTTTGGTAGACCATAGATTCTAGGGGTGAGAGGGAAAATTTATATAAGCTTATGACTGAATGAGCTGACCATGCTACTAACCTTTATAGAAAGAGCCACACTTTTGGAAATTTTCTTCAAGGGATCCTTGTTGAGTTTCCTATAGCTCCCGCTATTATGGATGTGGTCCAACATCTTTCACTGATAATCATCTTTATCAAGAATAACCACATCACCATCTTTGTTAGCTTTTAGAACAACACTATTCTTATTATTGTTTAATGATTTGAGAGCAACAACTGAGGTATGTTGAAGTTGTTCTTGGGGGACTTTTCCTTTCTAAGGATAACCACACAAACTTTATGAATGATAGCTTTAGTGATGTCCGTTAAGTCTCTAATACCATACTCAATGTCACAGATGATATCGTCGGCTCGGATTTTTCTAAGAGAAAGAGAAAATTTTAAACCTTTCTCCAAATGACTAAAGATAGGGGGATCAAAAGAAAAGTTGGAGAGATTGACAACCCTATTACTAGAAGAGGAAAGAAAATTGGAACAAACATTATTATCCAAACCTAGAGCCTTATTACCAATCCTAATATTATTAAAATTATCAGAATTGAAAATATAGTCAATAACCTCATTAATACTATTATTATTAAGCCCAATGATATTATTACTATACAAATTATTATTATTATTATTATTATTATTATCCAAATAATAATAAGAATTATTATTATTATTATTCAATTAAATATTATAAAAATTAATAGAACCACTTCCACTCTTTTTGAAACCAATAGAAACCAAAGAAGAATTAACAGACAACGAACCTGAGGGAATCTGACTTGGTGAATTTGTAGATTTATTACAACCAATATGCAAGGTCAATCTAGTTTCACCCTCAATGGAGAAAGGGTGATAAACATCATCAACCCAAGATCAGAGAGCAGAGATTTGATTAGAACTAATTCTGCTTCTTGAAATACCATGAAAGCAACTAGACTCATTAGGTTGCGAGATCGATTTCTTCAAGAGATTATTGAACTTCTTGGACTTCTTTACTTTGGATATTTCTTCCAGACGAGTAGATTTATGTGTCGAGCATGCATTGATCCTTGACCAAAGGGGAGAAAAGATCTCATTTGAATTTTCCAAATGGATAGAAAAGAAATCACAAGAAATGAAATCTAGAAACTTTCTCACCCTGCCAATCTCCAAACAAACCAATTCCAAGCCAACATTAAAATAAATATGAAAGTAATTATTAAAAGGGTTCTTAATCTAAATGAATGGAGGAATAAGGGAAGAGTCTCTACATCCTTTTATAAAATATAGATATGTCTTCAACTTGGAAACCCTTACGCGAGACCCTTCAAAGTGATGAAATTTTAATAGGAGCGGTCCTTCCATATAGTGTAGTGATTCCTATATTGAGGCTTCTGTGATCCATAATGAATTAAGCAAAGTATTTTGGTAGAAAACACATAAGATAATTTTTTGGCTGACACATTTCGAACCAACAAGTGTGGTTCCTTATCAGGACCAAATGAGGAGGCAGACCATGGAAAAATCTTAAATAGAGAGCAATGTAAACACCAAAATTTCAAGTAATGACTATATTTGAACAATAATATTTAAATTATGATGTTAATTTATTAATATATTAAAAACAAATATTATTAAGTAATGAATATATTAAATGGCTAGGTTTTGAAAAATAATATTTAAATTAGGATATTAGTTTATTAATTTATGAAAACGAATATTAATAAGTAACGACTATATTAAACGATGTAGAGACTCTCCCCTTGTTCCTTCGTTCACTCAAATTAAGCACCCTCTTAATAATTATAGTTACCTTCATATTTTTCTTAACTCTAGCATGACACTGGTTCGTTTGGAGATTGGAAGGGTGAGAAATTTTATGGATTTCATTTTTCGTGATTTGTTGTCTTTGCATTTGGAACTTTCACATGAGATCTCTTCTCCCCTTTAGTCAAGGATCAAGGCATGGTCGGAACTAAAATCTACTCGTATGGAAGAAAACTGGAAAGTAAAGGAGTCCAAGAAGTTCAGTGAGCTCTCAAAGAAATTGATCTCGCACCCTAATGAGTCTAGTTGATTTCGTGGTCTTTCCAGAAGAAAAATTAGTTCTAATCAAATCTCTTCTATCTAATCTTTGATTGATGGTGTTTCTCACCCTTCTGCCATTGAGGGTGAATCTGGATTGATCTCATGTTTTGGCTGTAATAACTCTGCAAATTCACCGGGTCAGATTCCCTCCGGTTCGTTGTCTGTTAATTCTTCTTGGTTTTCTATTATATTCAGAAAGAGTGGAACTGGTTCTATTAATAATAATTTTTATAATAATAAATTAAATAAAATAATATAATTTGATAAATATATATTAATTGTTTAATAGTATTAATAATAATAATAATTTGTATAATAATAATATCACTGGGCTTAATAATAATAATAATATTAATGAGGTTAGTGACCATGTTTTCAATTCTGATAATTGTAATAATATTAGGATTGGTAATAAGCCTCTATGTTTGGATAATAATATTTGTTCCAAATTTCTTTCCTCTTCTAGTAATAGGGTTGTCAATATCTTTAGCTTTACTTTTGATCCCCTTGTATTTAGTATTTTGGAGAAAGGTTTAAATTTTTCTCTTTCTCCTAAAAAGATCTTGATCGATGATATCATCTGTGACATTGAATATGGCATTAGAGAGTTACCAGAAGTCACTAAAGATATCATTCATCAAGACTGTGCAGTTTCCCTTAGAAAGGAAAAGCCCCCCAAGAAGAACATCGACAAACTTGAGTTTGATGCTCTCAAATCCTTAAACAATAATAATAATATTGGTGTTCTCAAAGATGACAAAGGTGGTTATGTGGTTATTCTTGATAAATATGATTATCGTCGGAAGGTGTTGGACCACCTCCATAATAGCGGGGGATATAGGAAACTAAACAAGGATCCCCTGAAGAAGATTTCCAAAAGTGTGGCTCTTGCTATAAAGGCTAGTAGCTCGGTCAGCTCGTTCGGTCATAAGCTTATAGAAATTTTTCCCCTTCCCCCATAATATATGGTCTGGGAAAGACTCAAAAGTAAGGGGCTCCTCTAAGGCCCATTGTCAACAGGATAGGATGTCCAACTTATCTTCTTACTAAATATTTAGACCAGAAGCTTAATCCCCTTATTGCCCATACAAAATCCTTCATCAAGTACTTTGCATTATTTTTCAATGAGTTAAAGAGTTTCAAGGTTGATCTAGATGACAAGCTTGTGAGCTTCAATGTCATCTCCCTATACACCAATATCCTTATCAACGAGGCCATCGAAGCCATAAAGTGCATTACAAATCTTGATAGAGCTAATTTAGTTGGTATTTGTCTTACTTCTGCTTTCTTTTCATTCAATGGGGAATTCTATGAGCAAACTTTCTATGTCGCCATGGGTTCCCCCCTCTCTCCTGTGGTAGCTATTCTATTCATAAAGGATTTTGAATCAAAGGCCTTAGCTTCTTCTCCTCTTCTACCTAAGATGTGGAAGAGGTTTGTGGATGACACTTGTGTCATCTGGTCCCATGGTAAGGAAGGTTTGGAACTGTTTTTCCTCCATCTTAACAATCAATCTAATTCCATAAAGTTCACCATGGAATTTGAAAGTAATGGTAGGCTGCCCTTCCTTTACATCCTCCTCTCATGGAATGATGATGGCTCTTTTTCTCATTAGGTATTTCATAAGAAAACTCATACAGAACAATATCTTCATGCCAATTCTCATCATTTCCTTGCTCAAAAACTTGGTGTTCTCAACATCTTAGTGACTAGAGCTTTAAGAGTTCCTGACGACAACCATCTCAATGAAGAGAAAGCACATCTCCTAAGTGTTTTATCTAATAATGGGTATAGTAGACACCAATGTACTAAGGATTTACTCAGAGTTGAAAATGGTCCTAGTGCTAAGAAAGATACAAAGGATCGATTTTCGAGTGTTCATCTTCCTTTTATCAAAGGAACACTAACAATAATGCGAGGATCCTAGGGAAGCATAAAGTGGCTTCAACCTTTAGGCCTTTCAATACCATCCAGAGCTCCCTTGTATTTGTAAAAGACTCATTGTACCCCGAGAATATGAAGGGTGTTTACGTTATTCCATGCTCTTGTGGGACTCCCTACTATTCCTTTGAGAGACTCCCAACCATCTAGTTTGGTCTTCTAAAGGAAATTAAACATGTAGTAGGGTGAGATGGATTTGAAAAACTTGGGGTTCCACCAAATTATTTTGTAAATACCAATGTTACTGATGCAGAGAATTCAAGTTATAATGAAGGGTGCAAATATAAAACAAACATTCTAAGTGCCTAAGTGTTGAAGTGCAAAGAGTCCCACCAACATGAAACATACAATGAACACAATGTACCCTGCCAAATATTAAGTCAATAAAACAACATCCTCAAATTCAATACAGACAATTGAATATTGATAGGGTTTATAGGGTAGAATTTTTATCACTATCATCGAGATGAGTGACCTTAACTTTTATGGCTTGAACTACTGACAGGTATGCCAAAAAAAAGAAGAAGAGAAAAAAACCTAAAGCTCTAATATGAACCTAGCTCGAAAATGTCCACTTAGAATTAATAAAATTTCATACACAAATGGCCAATATAGCTCCAAATTTTCACATAAAATACATTTTTTTTTCATTTTTATATATTGAAATTTCTAATTACAAACCATTTTTTTCAAAACTATAGTTCATTAATGAAAAAAATTCCAACTAGAGATTGTTGGAGTGAGCACTCCATCCCTAATCACCAACGAGGTTCCTAGCAAAATAACTAACATAAGCCAAATATGTTGTTTCTAATGTTTGTCAAAGAAGGGCTTTATTGCATGCCTACACAACAATGAATAGAGAGAAAATGGCCCACCTTCCATTGCAAGAAAAAGGAGAAACAAAAGTTAGAGCACTATGATATTTGAACCATTGACCAAGGGAAGAAACATGAGAAAACCATAACTTCAATGTTGTCATTTTCTCTCAAGAAAAAAAATTATATATTTTCAAATAGGAATAAGTGTGAATGTCTAGAAGATAAATGACAAAACTTGTGGAATCTCATCATCGTGATCATGTAGCCTTAGCTTCCCAAAAAACATTCTCTTATATACATATAGAGGTGATGTGTTTAAATCCCCACACACGACTCTGAAGGTTCTCTGGTAAGCCAAGCCAACACTATTCCATAGGACATCTTTTCAACAAGAAAATCGATCAAAAATCGCATTCGCCATAAGAAATCATAGCACAACTAGCCCAAACAATTGGGATTTCATAAAAATGGAGCTCAAATTGAACCACCAATATCATGAGCACCTCATATTGAACCACCAAGGCTCCAAATTCATTTCTTCCCTCAATATTTGTCAATAGTACCTCCATGCTTAGACTCTCGACCTATGCATTTTCTCTCCCAATCTTGACGCCGCCTCACTCTCGGCCTACACATTTTCTCTTACTCTCGATCCCACCTATTTTCTTGCAAATGACTGGCTAGCGTACCTTATAAACAATACCTTATAATACATATATTACTATATAACATATAAAAACCCTTTAGCCCCCTATTATATGAGAAATATATTATTTTTTGTTTTCCTCATTTTTTATGCCTCAATATGGACACACGTGGTATGGTATTACTTTGTCAGTGAAGCCCCCATGATGAGAAGTACCTCCTTGAGCCATATAAGTGTAAATGAAGTCTCTCCTAAAGCCGTGAAAATAACTAATGATTTTCATCTTCAAGCCCTATGAGTTCTAATGAAATCTCTACTTAATCCATGTGAGAATAACCGAGTTGAACAAAATACTACTCAGTTGTGAGGGGAGAATCTAGTTAGATTGAATCTATGTGTAGTTTGTCTAAGAGGTGAGGAAGGTTGTACATTGTGTAAATCCTTTGAGTGAATGGGCTGATACTCTTAATGTTGTAGTTGAGAATCAAGGCTAGGGATGCATTGTGTGTATTTTCAAACTTTAAACTACTATAAGAGTTTGTGAGGATTGAGAAAGCCTGAAGAGTAGTTAAAGTATATATGAGTGTTTTGATCACAATTGAGTGAGAGAAGAGCTACAAAGTAGAGATAGAGTTGGAGCATGTTGTTTATCTAGTCAGTTATCTAGCTGAGTAAGAATTGTAGCAGAGAGAGCAACAAGTTTTATATGACTTGATCACTTGTGGATATGAATCTAAAAATGAATGAAATATAGGTATGTTAGGTTTTGCAGGCCAATACTTGTACATCAAGGTGTTCGCGCTTCATGTTGGTTGGTGACAACAAAAGGAATAAGGGATTTGGTGCTTCCTGTTGGCTAGTGCAAGAAAAGAAAATTAGGGAGTTGGTGCTTCCTTCTAGTTGGTGCCAAGAAACAAAACTAGGGTTGGTGCCTCACGTGAGTCGGTACTCACAAAAATTTATGTAGTGAGAAGTGGTGGCTTAATGTTTACATCATAACAAAACAAGATTGATGGTTTTGTCCCTTTATGGGTTTCCATGTACATCTGGTGTCTTTATGTGTTGCATATGTGTATGATGATTATGATGTTATTGTGTGATTCATGATTTTCTTTATGGTGATCCTCACATGATTGATTGTTAAGTAAATTGAAACATTTTAAAGTGGTAATAATTGTTAAAATTGGTCATAATATTGCTTCACCCCCTTCTGAGGATTATCCTTGTTTCCAATAGTCATGTGTGTGAGGATTTATATCCAACAATTTAAGTATTAATACAAATGAAGTTCCAATTTGTATAAGATGTAGAAGAGAAGGAACTCATTAGACTAATGTTAGACATATTTAACATATTTAAAAAAGTTATATTAATCATATGTTTGAAGAATTTTGTGTAGCCATACATGACTGAAACTAGCCTAGATCCATGTAACTTTGGATCTATCAAGTGCGAAAAAGGATCAAATATCTCAAGGCACAAACCTTTCCTTATATCTTACACAAAAGAGAGTTTTACACATCGTGATATTTGACCGTTTTCGGTACTTAAATTTTACCCTCGTTAACTTTTTTGAACTATTTTGTTTTGTCAAGTGGTCTAAGTTCATCAAAGATTACATCAAACTTGACCTATGGCTTCAAAAACCACGACCCAGGGGCATCTAAGCCATCAAAAACACCTGGATAGCACCCAGGGGCATCTAAGCCATCAAAAACACCTGGATACCGCACCGAGCCTCGGCCACACAAACCCTTAACATGGCGATTTTTACTCATGGAATTTCCAGCCAATAACCTTTACATAACAAAGTGACTTAACACTACACACCATCACCATCTATTCTATACACACATATTATTTAACTATTTTTTAATTAAATTAAAATATTAAAAATAATAATACTAATAATAATTTTATTACTATTTTTAATAAAAAAAATTATCAATTAAGGAAAAAAAAATTATTAAATGCTTTACATGTAATACATCAACTATACATATTTATTAAATCCTTTACATATCATATATCCATAATAATCCTTAATGTCAACATCTATTAAAAAAAATTATATTATAATCCCCTATATATTAGAATACTCTCTATATTATACTCTTTTTCATCTCTCAACGTATATTACGATCCATATATTAAGATTTATAAATTCAAAATAATTCCAATGCCGAACCTACTCTTAAAAAACAATATATTTGAATCTTGGCTTATTTCAACATGTTTTATGCATCTATATATTAAAAATAATTTCAAATTATAAAAAAAAACACACACACAATATATTTGAATCTTTGTTTATCTCCACGTGTTTTTATGCATGTTTAAATATAAAAATAAAAATTGAATATTTATCGTTAAATTCAATAAGCAAAATTAAAAATTTATTAATTAGATAAAAATATTATCTTTTTAATTTTTGAAAAAAATATATTGGAAAAAATATATATGTTAGAAAAATATTATATTTGAATCGTTGTTTATTTCAACCTGTTTTATGCAAGTTTA
>APFE031757261.1:0-13932 GCA_000404065.3 Pinus taeda
TTTCTAGGTTTGGCCTGTGATATGCCCTTTTGGACCCCTTCCCCTCACTCAATCTCTGAGATTCCACTTTCCCCTACTGCCTAACATCCCTCCCCACTCCCAAAAATTTCCCCAAAAATTTAAAAGCCCCCTATCCCCTTCATTTCGCTTCATTTCGACCAAATTCCTTGTTTCACACATCGGGGCAAGTTTCACTCAAATGATGTTTCAGAGCAGTCAGAGATGAATTTTGGAAACTGAGAGAGGTTTTTTTCCATAACATGCCAAAGAAGAAAAACCTCTTTCACTTTTTGCACAGGTGTCATGGTTTTAGAGAAATGTCAAAATTACAATCGTCGGATCCAAGGTGGTTGGCCAAAGCACAAAAACGGAAGAAGAAGACCAACCCGCTCAGTATCTTGGCCGAGGCTTCTCTCACTCACCATGATACTCATTATCTTCCTCCTAGCAGCAAACCCAAGAAATTTTGAGAATTTGAGGCATTTTTGACATTTTTGGGAATTTTACAGGTTTTGGCCATTCGAGTGGTCTCACCCCTTACGAGACCAGTCGTGGGGACAGCTCGGAATGGAGAAAACTCTACATTTTTGGATTTTTCAGGCAAAGATACACTTGCATATGGAAGGGTTTCAGATTTTATGGAGATTTGGGCTCCCAAAAGCTCAAAATGCATGCAAATTTTGACTTTCTGCCCCTTTTTTGAGTTGCAGAAAGCAGTCTTGGGAGATTTGATTTTTTAGGGGACAAATCAACTCCAAATTTAGAAATTCTAGTTGGGTTGGAAAGTAGACTTCTATACCTTTCCAACGAGCTATCCTGCACCTGATTTTGACACCGGGAAGGCCCTCAAACAGAGCTGCCAAAAGGTGCGACCACTCGAGCCAGGGGTGCGACCACTCAAGCAAATTTGCCAGTTTTTGACCAGTTCGGCTAGCAAAGCACTGTTTTCACTTTGGTTGACTATTTGGGCATGTAAATGATGGATTCTTGTGTAAATTTCATGGAATTATATACTTTTACTCTTCTTTACTCTTCTAGAAGCTTCTTTGATGTAAATAGTGAATATTTAATGCATGGATAGCTTCCTAAGTTTTAGAGGCAAGTTGTTGAGCTGGCCTATTATTTAGTGATTGATTTAGAATTAGTTGCAACAGCTCCTAGGAAGCTGAGCTCGACCCCTAGAGGTGGGGAAAGAAGTTAGACCTTCTATATTATGCCTTCTCTTTCTCATTTTCATGGTTGGACTCTAGAGGGAGAAGCTATATTGTATTTTTGACTTGTATTTCTGCAATTTGAGGAGAAGGAAGGCCAGGGTTTTGCAGACTTCATTGTGGATTATTATGTTGATGGTGTGTTTCCTACTGTTATTGTAAGTGTGTTTATGTGTTCCATTTCTTAATCTCTTGCTGCTATTTAAACAAAATAAGTGATAAAGTTTGAATTCATGCATGCCATGCTCAGCTTTCAATTTTGTTTAAATTTTATGTTTTCGACTGTCTAGAGAGGATTCGAATTCATTGTTTGCCCTCTTTAGCTTCTCTTCTTTCCTCCTTGATCATCTCTTTCAGCTAAAGGCATCATCATAAACTCCTACCTTGCCCCAAAGACCCACCTGCAAAAACTGAGCTCAATCCCCGCACCCTGAATTGCACTCCCTCCAATTGCCACCAAAAAACCCAAAAACTTCAAATCAAACCCCCTTATCAGTTTACTAGCCTAAAATCCTTGTTCCTAATTGGTCAATCTCATCATATTGAGAAATCCACCGAGTTCGACCTGAGACAGCCTTCTCATACCTTGTAGGGCTAGCTACGAGGTGAAATGGTTTGATGTAGCTTTGAGGTTTGTCTATCTCAGCCTAGGTGAAATATCAAGTGCTAACACCTTAAAAGAGAAAATTAGTACAACACCAGTACTAACACTGCCAGATCTTCAACATCCATTTGAGATTGAGATAGATTCCAGTGACTATGCCGTGGGAGCAGTGTTTGATGCAACACGGAAAACCCATATGCTATCATTATGAGACATTTACTTTGCAGTAGTTAATTATCCCACATATGATAAAGAATTGTATGCATTAGTATAAAGTGTGAAAAATAGGGAACGTTACCTAATGGGTAAAGAAACAATCATACATACAGATCATCAACCACTTCAATATTTGCACTCACCCACTAAATTGCAATAATCAAGACATTATAGGTGGATGGGTTTTCTACGACAATTTCATATTGTCATCAAATATAAGAAGGGCATACACAATATGGTTGTAGAAATGTTATCAAGACCAATCATAAATGCATCCACTATACTTAAGCATAACTCAGTAATGCATGAAAGTTACATTGAACAATATGCTCAAGATGTTGATTTTAAAGATGTATATGCAACTTTAAGTCATGGAAAGCAAGTAGGAGAATTGGATTATTATGTAAAGGACCAACTCTTATATCATTTGGGAAAGTTATGCATTCCATAAACGGAAAGAGTTAACATAATTCAAGAAGCACATACTTCTCTCATATCAAGTCATTTTGGTGTAAGTAAAATAGTTTCACAATTGCAAAGGTTCTGTTATTAGCCAAGAATGCATGAGACAATTTCTAGATATATCAAAGGGTGTACTATGTGTGCTACAAGCAAGCCCAATAATAGAAAATTAGGCTTGTACACTCCACTTCCAATTCCTTCTTGGCCTTGGGAAAGTGTTTTCATGGATTTTGTTGGGGGATTGCCAAAGTCTAGGAAAGGTCATAATTATTTGTATGTTGTTGTGGATAGGTTCAGTAAAATGTGTATTTTGATACCATGTAACAAGCAGGTTATAATTGAAAAAATAGCAAAGTTGTTCTTTCAGAATGTATGGGTTCATTTTGGTTTACCCACTTCTATTGTATCTTATCGAGATTCTCGATTTGTTGGGAAGTTTTGGTCAAGTTTATGGGAGTTGATGGACATGAGATTGAAGAAGAGCACAACATTTCATCAAAAAATAGATGGTTAGACAGAAGTGGCCAACATGACGGTGATCCAGTTGCTCAGAGGCTATTGCAGCAAGCATCCCAAGCTTTGGGATGAGCGTTTGTGTTATGTGCAACATGCTTACAACCGTGCCAAGCACTCTTCTACTCAGAGATCTCCTTTTGAGACTTGTTTTGGTTTTATACCAAAGTCTCCCTTGGATTTTGTCTTTGGTAAAGAAATAGCAGTGGATTGACACAATGATGTGGACAAAGCAACCAAGTTCATTGAAAAAATCCAGGAAATTCACCAGGCAGTACAGGAACAACTGGAAATAAGTCAAGCCAAGTAGAAGGCAAGACATGACAAGCATCGAGTTGAGCATAGTTTTCAAGTTGGTGATCAAGTCTGGCTGTACATTAGCAAAGACAAAATGCAAGGTGAAGGTAAGAAGCTAAAACCAATAAGGTATGGACCTTTCAAGATACTTGATAAAATTGGTGAAAATGCTTTTTGCCTTGATTTTCCAGCTTATATGCAGATCTATTCAGTTGTTAATGTAGAAAACTTGAGATTGTATGAACCTTCATTACTTGAAGATCCTGGCGAGCAAAGTCAGTTGCCTTCTATTGGGGATTTGTTGCCTGAGTATCTTAATGAGTTGCAGGAGGACATAATTTTGGACCAGGAAGGTAAGAACAATGTGTTAAGGGGATGTTGAGTACCTGAGAGTGGGACTCAAAGGTTAAAATCCAAGCAAGGAACGATGGATAGAAATTGGACAAGTGAGGGAACTGTATCCTCACTTGATCGATGCCTAAAAACAAACTTTTTGTGGTCCAAAGGCTTTTCAGTGGGAAGGCGTGATCCAAAATGGATATTGAATAAAACCTCTAAGTCTAAGTCTTCAAATATGTTAACAAAGGAAGGACCCGACAGAGTTATAAAACAGAGTATGGCGGAGAAACAATGAAAGAATGGCAAAAAATCCAAGTTAAAGTGAAAGCGGAGAAGCACAACCTTAATGCCCTAGAGCCATTGGATCTACAGGATCAATGGACGAGATTGATATCACATCGGGAGAAAGCAAGCAGTGTTAACAGGCCTTAGCCTTAAGAGAAATGCGAAAGTGATACAAGATAAACAACGTGAACTGTTGATCGAGCGTGCAGATCAGCGGTCTAGATAAACTACCAATATCACATCGCATGGAACCAAAGGGAGGACTTAACACAAATGGACCTGAAGAATTTATGAATAAAATAGTAGAAGATTTGAGTTCCATGGTAAATGGTATTTCAGGCAGGCTTCAGGTTGTAAGTGGTATTGGAAGGGCTTCACCTGATCCCATACACTGGCTGACATGTAGCATGGTGTAGGAAAGAGAAAACCACCTTTTTGGGTGGTAATCCTTGTGCAAATGAGCCACTCGAAATAACCGTCCATCGTCGGATTAATGATTATAGATCAAGAATCGAGATTAACTGCAATATCACATCGCAATATCGCATCACAACATGGCCAAAGGAAGGACTTACCAGGGGCTCGAGAACTTGCGATATGTGATCGCCGATAGCAATATCTCATCGCAACAATGCATCATAACAATACAAAGGAACGACACTATGCGACATGCGACATGCGATAAAGCAGACCCAAAAGGATTATATACATAGTTTCATAAATTTTGAGTTCCGATAATCAGTTTTGTTGTCAAGATTTCTATGTATTTCTTTGTATTCCGATAATATTGTATATAGACCAAATATGAATTATATCAAGGATTTTTGCAGAGGAATGTCGAACGGTCGGTTTCACCGCTCCTGTCGATCCTTCCGTTTCTAAAAGGAGTTCTTTGTGCCTTAAGCATTTTGTTTTAACATAACGTGTCCAACGCCAAAAAGGGAGATGAAGGGACAAAGGCTGGGAGGCATAGAGCTCGAAAAGGAAGGTGAATGGACAGGGTCGAGAGGCTTAAAAACCACTCAATGGTAGCGGCAGAGGGGAAGCAATTTCTCAAAGACAGAGAGTCAGAGAAAACACAGCTACGAACAATTGATCAGAGGCACTAAGAGGGAGAGTTTGTGTACTCTTTAAACTCGAGGTTTTTGAGTGAAATCCCTATGTAATATCACTGTTGTTGTGTTATGGCTCTATTTTAGCTCACACTTGTAATATTCTACTATTAAAGACATAATATAGAGATCGACACTGAAAGCAGGACTAGGAGACATAGTTAGGAAGTTTGGTGAACTCCTTGATTATTTGTTGTGTTGATGTGTGTGTTTGTTATGTTTTCTAACTGCTCATTGTCTATATTATTCACAATATTTTTGATCCGTTGCACTAAGTAATATAGGCATTCCTGCACATGAGTCTTTAATACCTTAATATTTATTTAAGTTCTCATTTTCAGATCATTCAGGACCCGAAAAACTGTTAAAAATAGTAACTGATGAAATGAACAAGGAAATAGATGAAACTGAATGGAGGGTATAGGTGGAATAGGTCAGTGGCCACCAATATCTACCTGGATCATTCCTCCCCCCTAGGAAGCAATGACCCCTATTGTGTGCAGAGCCTCCATGAGGTGAGGAAATTTCTATTAAACCTAGTCCCTGGTGAACCACTTGCCCTAGTGAAGGAGTTGGCCTGCTTTGACAACTTGAAAGAGATGTATCCTCTGTTGGCGAGTTTTCTTGATCTCTGTGTCCATGTCCTCATCAATTGTGGCATGTTCCATGCAATCTAGGTTGAGCTCTGTTGGTGCGAGTTATTCTGTAATGTTAGATGTGTCCAACAATGGTGGAAAGTATTGCCGAAGACGATCTACATTGAACATTGGGTGTAGACCAAGGAATGGTGGGATGCTGAGCTAGAAGGCATTGTCGCCAACGACCTTGGTGATGGTGTATGGTCCATGTCGGAGTGGGAGAAGCTTGCGGTGGGGTCCAACAAGGTGCTCCTATTGGAAATGTAGCCAAACTTCATCGCCCAACTGGAACTTGCGTGACACTCGATGTTGATCATGATGCTGCTTTTACTTCACATTGGATCTGTCTAATATATCATGGACCTGCTAGTGGATGTGTTGAATGCGATCAATGAAGCTATTATCCCTTTCAACCTCAGACTGAATGTTAGCCAAATCTAATTGAGTGGTTGCAAATGGTATGGCCACATCAATGGGGAATAATGGCTGAAATCCCAACCTACCTGAAATAGGCTATGACCTGTTGAGTTGTGGAGAGATATGTTGTAGCTATGCTGAACATAGGGGATAATTTCATACCACGTGTGGGAGTACTTAAAGTTTTACATGCGCAAAATGTGTACAATCATCCTGTTGACAACCTCTGTTTGGTCATCAGTTTTGGGATGGAAAGCCATGGAATTAGTAAGTTTTGTATCCAACATCGACCAGAGACTTGACCAAAATGCACTCAAGAATCTGCTATCCCGATTTGAGACAATGGAATGTGGGATACCAAAGTGTACCCATACTTGCTCAAAGAAGAGATTAGCAGTGGTCTCTACTATGGTACTCTTCTTATAGGGCACCATGATGGTCATCTTAGAGAAGCTGTCGATGACCATGAAAATGAAATCATTGTCGTGCTTAGTAGAAGGAAGGTCTGACATGTAATCCATGGAGACAGATTCCCAAGGCTAGCTAGGAGTATGTAGAGGAGTATACACGCCTTGCTTCTTGATGGTTGGTTTGAAATGGCATAGGCGATGTAGGATCTAATGTACTTCCCAACATCTTGATGAAGTTTCGGCCAATAAAAATAATTCTGTAATACCGCCACTGTTTTCTCTACTCCGAATTGTCCAATGTCCCGACTGTAGTGAACCTCTCAAATAATCTTGGCATGCTCACTCGAAGGAACAAAAATGTGTCTCAGGTGGCATAATAGTGCACCGTGAAGGTGAAAATTTGGTAATTGCTTCTCTTCCAGGAGTGTCTGGTATATGTTGCCGAATTCTGGATAACTCTTGTAAATATGCAACCACCCCGATGTCTCGTGCCCATAGGAGTCGAGCACAGTGATTAGTGCCATGACCGATGGTCGGCTGAGGCAATCAAAAAAATTATTGGTGCTACCCTTCTTATACTTAATGTTCAAATGGAACTGTTGAAAATAGGTGGACCATCTTTGATGGCGATTGTTCTACAACTTCCATTATCTCTGTATGAAATGTAGAGGTCGATGGTCTGTGTGGATGACCATTTACTTCCCTAGAATGTAATACTTCCATTGACAACAGGCCTGCACAACAAAATATATTTCTTTGTCATAAGTGGGGTGATTTTATATTGTGTATGAAAGTGTCTCACTGTGGTAAGCCATTGGATCCACATGCGGAGTAAGAACCACACCAATAGCATAGTCGGAGGCATCTGTATCAATATCAAATTGTTGTTGCAGGTTTGGTAATGGGAGCATTGGTGCAGAACAAAGGAGACTCTTCAACTTAGAGAAAGCTTGGTGTTGGGTTTCTGACCAAAAAATCTTTTCTTTCGCTCTACCATTGGTGACTTGACTTAAAGGCTGAGTGATATGAGTTCACCCCAACACGAACCTACGGTAGAAATTGGAAGGACCGAAAAAGTTGCAAAGCTTTGTTAGAGTGGTTGGGGCTGGCCAATCCCGAACGACTTATATCTTGCTCGGGTCCACATGTACACCCTGCTCATTAATAATGGACAAAATGAAGATCTAACTTGGTGAAGTAAATTAATCCGTGTAATTAATCCAATAATTCATCAATGACAGGAATGGGAAACTTATCTTTAATAACGAGCTTGTTGAACTCCCTATAATTCAGACGCATGCGCCATGATCCATCCTTCTTGTGCACCAATACTACTGGAGCAGAGAAAGAACTTTGGCTAGGTTAAATTATACCAGCCTCAAGCATTTCCGCAACCATACGTTTAATTTCACTCTTTTGGGCATAGGGATATCTGTACGACTTGATGTTTGGAGGAACACTTCCTGGAATCAAATGAATAGCATGATCATGATCATGAATAGGTGGGATACCTTTGGGAGTCTCAAATACCTTGGAATGATTTTCTACGAATTTTTGGAGATCTAGAGAAATAAATGGTTTCGATGTGGAAACATCTAGCGAACATAATTGTGCAATTACACCTCGTTGTTCCTTTTTTAGAAGATTTGTCATACAGTTAGAGCTTATTATCTTTCCTGGATTCCCTGCAATACCCCTTAATTCAACTTCCTTTCCTACCGCATAAAATTTCATGAAAATTTCTTGAAAGTTAAAAGTTATTGTACCCAAGGATTGTAGCCATTGGACTCCTAGTACAACATCAAAACCTCCCATTGGAATAGAAAGCATTGGGATTTTCAATACATATTCTCCCATGGATAGCTTGATATTATGGCACTTTCTAGAGAAATTTATAGTTCCTCCATTTTCAACCATCACTTGACACTCTGGTGCTGGATATAGGAAGCAATTCAATTCTTTTGCTATCTTACAATGAACAAAATTGTGGGTACTTCAATCAACACTATGACCTTTTTCTTCTTGATTTGTCCTTCTATCTTGATGGTTTAAGGAGTGGAAATTCCAGCTAATGCATTACAAGATATGTTCAGATTCATTTCTTCTTTATCTAGGCTTTATTTCTAGAGTATATCCTCTTCTTTTGACCTTTCTTGCTCCTTTTCTTCTTCCTCTTCACAATCTATGTAGAATAATTTCTTCTCAGCACACTTATAGCCTTTAGTGTATTTGCTATTACAACTGTAACAAAGCCCTTTTTGCTCTTTTTTTTTCCAATTTTTGTGGTGTCAACCTTATGGGTTGTGGAAGGGTAGGGGAAACAACACTTCCATCTTTATAGTTGTGAATGGTATGCTTCCTGGTTGCCATAATTTTTCTTTCCATTTTTCTTGCTAACCTGAATGCCTTCTATAATGAATCAGATTCCCAAAGGCGAACATAATGTTGGATATTATCCTTTAAAGTCCCTATGAACACATCAATCCTATGCTCCTCTGGAATATTTTTTACCTTTATATTCAATTTTTGGAACTCCTCAATGTGCTCCATTATTGAACCCTTTTGTTTGAGACTTATCAATTGGCTAAAAAAAGTGTTTCTTTTTGTATCCTCATAATGTGCTGTCAATTATTCCGTAAAAATTGCCCAAGTGATAATTTGTTTACAAAATAAAAGCCATTGATACCATACAAAATGATTTGGTTCCAAATATAAAGTTGCAATACGTACCTTTTGTGTGTTTTACACATTATTGAGATCGCAAAATTGCTCCATCTGTAATATCCAAGTTGTGGGATCCTTGCCATCAAACTTCCTCATATCGATTTTTGGAATATGGTGGGTCTTCGATGCAACATTAGAGTCTATGGAATCATGATTAACATTTCTTTTGTTCTCATCATGAGTTTCCTTTACTACCCTTTTGCTATTAGTGACCATTTCTTATAGCAACTTATTCAATTTTATCTTCAATTATTCCATCTTATCATCCATGCCATCCATTTTAGCGTTCATGCCATTCATCTTAGCTTCCTTACCTTTTTTTAAACCATCCATCTTAGCTTCTACACCTTTTTGTGCAAGTGACACTTGTTGCACTTGGTCTCGTAATTTTGATATATCATGTTGCATTTCTTCCTCTTCATCATGAGTCATGCTAGAGCTTTCAGGTTGCTTACTAGGTGTTTGAATTTTCTTTCCTCGGGGCATCAATTACTGATAATAATGCTTTACTATGCCCTTTGAATTCCTTCAAACTAATTTTTCAAACCAAGCTTATGCAAAAATTAAAAAAAAACTACACACCTTTTTTCACTTCGTAGGAGCTTGATATTGAATTTGATGTATCTCTGTAATTTCAGATCATCCAGTTCTGAAATTGCGACCTATAGTGGCCCACTACATTCTCTTTCCAATGCCACCAGTCTGATCCAAATTGGATTCTCCAAGGAAGAGTCATGCACAATCTCCCAAGATGACCTGATTATGGACCTTTCCAAAAGAGTGAACTCGTATGAAGTGCCACGTGTCACTATTTCAACCTTTGGCTCTAAAAAATATATATAAGAAACTAAAGTCTGTCCTCTTTCTATACCTTCTTACAAAATTTTGATTCAATGCTTAGAGAGAAAGTTATGGCGATTTTGTAGGAATATACAGGGTAAGTTCCTCAGACAGAACACCAGAAGGACACCGCTCACAAACAGATCACAGATCAATACACCAGTATTTTGACGTGGTTAAAACCCTCAAAGAGGGAAACAATCCACGGTCTGCGCCAACGTGGCTACTACAGGCAATTTATTAATAAAAGAATGAAAATTTACATAAGCTTCTCTCATGCACGGTTAACCTACAAATGACCCTCCATACGCTTTAAATAGAATTCATGGACCAATCGGGTGTCAAGCCACGGATCAAGTGTCGGTAATACCGAGGAGAGAATGAACCGTCGGATCACTACATATCGTGACCGTCGGATTGTAAGTTACAAAATGTACAACGGTAAAGAAACACACTTTACCTAACTCTATACCTAACTCTATACTAGACCAAGTTGAACTTAACTATTTCCTATTGTCGGAATATCCTAACATCCCCCCTTAAGAACAACTTGGGATAGGATTGAAGGATTTACAAATATGACACAATAGGAGAAGGAAGGAGGCACTAGAGCCTATCCCCCCTTAGTGACAACTTCCTGAACTCCAAGCATATATCGAAGTTGAGTGAACTTCGCCTCTGTGAGAGCCTTTGTGAAGATGTCTGCAACCTGATCATCTGTTGAACAATATTGCACTTCAAGAACATGGTCATGAATGAGCTTTCTGATGAAGTGCATGTGAAGTTCAATGTTTTTGCTGCGCTGATGCTGAACTGGATCTTTGCAAAGCTGAATGGCACTTTGATTATCACACCAAAGTGTAGTCGGATGCTGCTGCTCAAAGCCCAATTCTGATAGGATCTGACGAAGCCACAAGGCTTCCTTACTAGCTTCCACGGCACCACGATACTCTGCTTCTGCTGACGAAAGAGAAATGGCACCCTGTTTCTTACAAGCCCATGTAATAGGTCCTGAACCAAGAGTGAAGACATAACCGGCAGTAGACTTCCGATCATCAGGGTCACCAGCCCAATCAGAATCAGTGAAACCAACTAATAGAGGAGCTGCTTTGGCACTGTAGTGAATCCCAAACTGTACTGTACCTCGAACATAACGAAGTATTCTTTTAGCTGCTTTCCAATGACTTTCACGGGGGTTTTGCATAAAACGAGCAACAAGGCCAACAGCAAAGGATAGGTCAGGACGAGTATGGGTTAAATACAAGAGTTTTCCTACAAGTTGACGGTATAAGGTAGCATCAACTTCAGGAGAAGTACAAGAGACTGAAAGTTTGACTCCAGACTGAAAGGGAGAAGGAGCTGGCTTACAATCTTCCATGTGAAAATGACGAAGAATATCACAAGCATACTTGGACTGGGAAAGGGAAATACCCTCCTTGGATTGCAAGACTTGAAGACCGAGAAAATAGTGTAAGTGTCCTAAGTCTGTCATTTCAAATTTCTTTTTAAGGCTGGACTTCACATGGTTTATAAGGTTGGGATCACTACCAGTAAGAATAAGATCATCAACATAAAGAACAAGGATGATAAGAGAGTTGCCCACTTCCTTGGTGTAGACAGTATTGTCAGAAAAACACCTAGAAAAGCCAGATTCTAAAAGAAAGCTATCCATTTTGGCATACCAAGCCCGAGGAGCTTTCTTAAGACCATAAAGAGATTTCTTAAGTCGACATACAAGGTTGGAGTCTGTTTGGATGAAGCCAATGGGTTGTTCCATATAGATTTCTTCATGCAAGTCCCCATGCAAGAAGGCAGATTTAACATCCATCTGATGGACTTCCCATTTTAAAGAGCCAGCAAGGGAAAGAACAAGGCGGATAGAGTTTATTTTGGCAACAGGGGAGAAGGTTTCAATGTAGTCAATGCCTTCAACCTGTGAAAATACCTTAGCAACAAGACGAGCTTTATGTTTATCAACTTTCCCATCTGGTCCATACTTGGCTTTGTAAACCCATTTACATCTAACAAGTTTGCGTCCCTTTGGTAGAGGAAAAAGATCCCATGTATCATTTGTCAACAATGAATGATATTCTTCATTCATAGCTGCTTCCCAATGTGGATGGCCTGAAGCTTCTGCAGAAGTGTCAGGATCATGATTTACTGGAGCTTGAGCCAGTAAAGAAGAGGCTCTTTCAAACTGAGAACGTGTACGTCGCTGATCTGTAGGATCACCGGCAAGATCACCTGCTGCATCCCGAGTAGCACGGACCCATCTTGGAAGTTAAGGATCCTGAGAGAAGGTGGGGGAGGATTGTCATCCTCACTTTCATCATCTGAAGAAGAAATGTTTCCAAAAGTAGAAGAGATAGGAAGAGGTGGCACATCCGCCGGACTAGGCTCGCAGGCCGATTTATTTTCATCAAATTTTACATCTCTTCTAATGATAACATTTTTGGACTTAAATGGAATAAGTCTATAACCTTTTACATCTTCAGAATATCCAACAAAAGTACATTTCTCACTCTTAGGTTCTAAAGCTTTATGCTTTTCATCTGGAATATGGGCCCATGCTTCACTTCCAAAAATACGAAAGTGACTTACATCTGGTTTAATGGAACTCCAAGCTTCTTCTGGAGTGATATTCTTTAGAACCTTAGTAGGAGTGCGATTTATTATATAATTTGCACAATTAATTGCTTCGGCCCAAAAACTAAGACTGAGTCCTTTAGATTGCAGCATACAATTAGCCATTTCCTTTAAGGTGCGATTTTTCCTTTCAGCTACACCATTTTGTTGTGGAGTGTATGGAACAGTATGTTGCATTTGAATTCCATTTTCGGTGCAAAAGTTGATGAATGTGTTTTTAACATATTCTCCACCATTATCAGTTCTTAGCTTAAGAATTTGATGTCCAGATTGTTTTTCAACAAAGGCTTTGAAGGCCAAAAATGTGTTAAATACTGCGCTCTTGAGTTTTAAGAAGTATACCCAAGTGCGTCTGGAGAAATCATCAATGAAAGTTAAGAAATACTTGCAGCCAGAGAATGAAGCAACAGGAAGTGGACCACATAAATCACTGTGCACAAGCTGTAAAGGGGCTGAGGCGTGCCAAGAGGCACGTTTTTCAAAACTGTCCCGATGATGTTTTCCGAGTACACATCCGGAACAAACACCATATCTGCAAGATACCATAGGAAGACCTGTCACCATATTTTCTTTACATAGATGCTGAAGAGAGCGATAGTTTAAGTGACCAAAATCGCTCATGCCAAATTTTGCTCACTTCATCATTATGAGCAACAAATACTGAGGGAAGATTTGATGACCCAAAGTTGTGAAACTTATACAACCTTGTGGAATCATCAGCAATACCAGTAGCTAGAATCTGTTTAGGATCTCTTAGATCCTTGATTACAACATCATGAGGTGAAAATTCAACAATTTTACCTCCACCTGAATGAGTTATCTGATATACAGATAGAAGGTTGCTGGATAAGGTTGGAACACATAATACATCATTAAACTGACCATTGTCTAGATGAACAGTTCCAGTCCCTAACACATTAAGAGATCTATCATCACCAACATATATATTTTTGGTGTTACAATCATGTAAAGAAGAAAACATGGCTTTGTTTTTGGCCATGTGATAAGAGGCTCCATAATCAATGAGCCACTCATGAGAATGAGAAGAAGAAGATACATTTAATGCATAACCAGACTGAGATGATTGACAACGACATGCAGAAAGTGCCATTCCTGAAGATGAAGTTGAAGTTGAAGTAGAAGAATGCTCCACATGGATGTTATGTTTCTTCATTGCGGCTTCCAAGGCTTCCATCTTCTAAAAGCATTTAGATTCTA